>JARJEB010032538.1:0-10916 GCA_030264535.1 Liometoxenus newtonarum | reverse complement strand
ACAATCGAAATTATTATACATGATTAACGACATCTTGACTTGACTATTTTGATATTATTAAAACCTAACCATTTAGCATCATTTTTCTAATGTATTTTAAGATCACTTTTAGAAGAACCGTTAAAACCGGTAAATTAGAAGAAAATCGAGAGTTAGAAACTATGCATTAAATACCGTTCACTCGTTCGAATTAATTGAGTTAAAGTGCAATAAAACGCACCTTATGTGAAGCTAACGGTAAATAGATAACAAAATTTTTGTGTCCCGTATACACACTCTATACATATAGTTTTATTAGTATCACACCGACATTCATGTGGAATAGGTAGTTCGTTCATATTTTGGTTCTCTTTTTTCTGTGGGTTTTTGCAATGGCAGTTCGAATAATTTATTGCTGTCCGTCGTTAATGTTGTGCACTTGGGAAGGTCGACAATTTGAAATAGTCGATCATATTAAGCGTGAACACCCGGATATTCTCATGGATACGAACGAATTTCCCTTGGCAGTGAACAAAGACTACACGATTAATTACGTTATGCATTACAAGGAAGGAGAAGTATATCTGGTGCAAGTGGATTTGTGCGATGGAAAGGCTCAAGTGCGGGTTCGGTTCTCGGGTAATGCTCAAACAGCGGCCAGCAAACGCTATTCGATTCAGGTGCAAGCTGACGATATGGTGCTTTCGAATAAACATTCCGAAACGAATCGGTTTTTTTATCCGCCGATTAAGAACCAGCAAGGAATGGTTGAAATTGATGTGAATTTTTTGAAGAACACCTGGAAGGTGCAGGATTTTTTAATGTGCCGTATTAATTTCGAAGAACCTTCATCAAAAATGCCGATTACACCTGGTATTCCACTTCTGAGAGATGTGGCTCCATCAGCAGCAGAACCTGAAAGTTTGAAAGGCTTGAGCATGAAGGAATCTAAAAAATTTATAAGTTCCTCTTCACGAAGTACACTCAAATCAAAATCTATTCATAAATCTGATCAGTCACTCTTTTATTTAAATGAATTTCTGCAAGAATCACAAGAGGCCGAGGACCTCATGGATCTTCTCGACGAACGAATAACTTTGCTCAAAGATTATAAATGCAAAAACTGTGATCACTACATCACCGGCCCAATTTTTAGATGTACAAGTGATCATAGTATATGTCACGGTTGTATATCGGATGATTGGAAATGTGCGTGCAAATCTGATGTGAATGCCGAGCAAAGGAATTCAATATTGGAGCAAACTAGGGACCTTACTAACTTGCCATGTCGCTTTGATGGTTGTAATGTTTCCGTCATCGGTGCCAAGCTACAAGAGCATGAAGTACAATGTAGTCATTGTGTCTACATTTGCCCTGTTTGCAAGCATTTAATAGGGAAATACACAGAAGTGGAGAAACATTTTCGTATTGTGCATCCGTCGGTGAAACGCGTCTACACCTTGGAGAATTCGTTTCCGAATGATTCTCATTTTGTGGTCCTTCATAGCTTGGGAGTGTTTTACTGTAACCATATATCTGCAGCTAATAGCATCGAATGGAGTGTTGAACATTGTGGTCATATCAAAATCTATTTCGAATGTGAAGTTCTTCTTAAATCGAATAAAATGAACACGAGCAAAAATTACAAATTGGAGAAATCGGAAAAAACCGATGAGAAAAACTTATTGAAACGATGTGTTTCAATGCGAGAAGTGAAAATTTCCAAGATAAAAAATGTTGTTTTAAGGATTAGTTTGTATAAACCTTTTTCGTAAATTTTGTAAGCGCATGCAGTAAGAATTTATTTTTTTAACAGAACAACTATATGGTGATTCTTTTGAAAATGAATAAATTTTAAACCATATCAATTAATTAAACAACATTAGAATATTTGATGTAGCAACAAAATATAAAAATACCAAACCGGAAATAAAACATGTACATACCTAAATACGAAAAAAAAAGTCACAGATAAACACAGCAAACCGAGGTAAACGTTGCTTGAATGTTTCGACTATCATAAAGTTAAAACTTAAAAGTTCCGATTGTGCTGAGTGTTTTGAAATAGGATGATAAAAAGAAGAGGAAAGAAGTGCTGCAGCACTTTGAACGATTTGATTTATCCAATCGTCGTTTGTAGTAACCTTTTCAACACTTTCCACTTCTCTTTACGTATTCGAAATTCACAATTCACGATGTTTACCATTGCTCTGTTCGACTTTGTTTTACAACGCCATAAATAAATTGATTTCGCCCCAATTGTACTTACAGATACTGTCAACTTCTCTACTTTTATGCATACGAAGCTTTTTATTTACTATACTACTTATACGTACTCCCAGTTTCTGTAGTTCTTTTTTCAGTTTTTTTTTTTCAAGAACATCCTGGGGATTCCTGACGAAACTGTCGAATATGTAGGACATACCCTGAATCCTGAACTGCAATTGAAAACTGTATTAACACTAAAACAAATAGTTTTATAGGATACATCAAATCGTTGAATTGAGAATAAAATTCACTGCAAATGCACGTAAAATCGTGTTTAAGGCTTTAAACTTTTTCAATTGCTCTCGCGAAGCTAGTTTATTGATAAACCAGAGATCACATTTTCTTATATTTCCCTTCACAATGAGAATTTAAGAAGTACCTCTTAAAACGTTTATATGTTTACTAAAAATGTTAAAACTTGTGCTTGTGCATTTCCAAAACTCCCAAACCTCATTGTTTAAATGTCCCTGTACCGCACTATCCTCAAAGTTCCACCAACTGATCCACAGCTTACTTTAGCCAGCTGAAAAATGTTTTAAATCTTTTAAATCATTAAGCTTGACGCATAATTCATGCAGAGTTGGGCGGTAATAAACACGACGAAATAGCAAAGTGTACGTTAAGTTGTTCCATCTTCACGTCTTGTTGGCACACCTAGAAACTGTTGTTTTGTGTAGCGTTGGGGATGAAATGTTGCTATTTTCAGAATTAAAGAGCGTTCCGTTGTAGCTTGCTCGACTGGTTGTCAGTTTGTTCATTTGCTTCCCTTGCTGGCTTAATTAAAATCAAATGTGTGCTATATACTTCAAAAACCCCAAAAGCCATGCTGCTCTATTCGTACCTTTATTAACTTACAGGGTGTTTGTACATTTTTCCGGAAAAGTATCAACATTACAACGAGTGAAGTGGATTTGGGTGGTGATAATAATTTGATTGGTGAGACACAAGTTCTATGCGTTTCTGATTCGCTCAGTATGTTGGTATGACACTCCAAACAAAACATTTCAAAACAACAAAATGTAGAAACAGAAACCTTTGGAGTAATTGTTATAGTACGCTTACCTGAGCTGATAGTCTTAATTAAAACAATAAAATAATAAACCGCATGCTGGTTTCTGGCAGGCGCTAGTTAGCATCCATGAAAGGGTTATCACGGAGCGTGGGATGGAAATACGTGTTATTAGAAATTCATAACAGATTCCAAAGCCGCCAATTCCCCAATTGAATTACAACTATGCGGTTGCTAGTTGCTTGAGACTGTTCTTATACGTATATGGGTACAGAAAATGAGAATTCTGAATTAATGCGTTAAAGAACAGAATATAGAATATAGAAAAAAGAACCAGCAGCAACAACCAGCAAGAATGAAAAGGACACAGAATCGGGGTCTCAAAGATATGGGTCGCGACCCACTGGTGCGTCGAAAGCAGATTTTGGGTATTTTGGTGAATGTACTTGAAGAACGACGCGACATAAACGCAGACGAATGGGTCTCGAAAAATGATAATTTTCGAAATTGTTATCCAGGGTGCACCACGAGGAGGTGTCGCGTCAATTGGACGTGCGACAATTGGACGCGTACGACAGTTGGACGCGGCGTCTTTAGGACGCATGGACAAATGGACGCATCGACAACTGGAAGCAACGAGTATTTTTCTTTCAACACGCTTGGGCACATGATCCACTAAGTTTCACGCGTCCCTTCGAATCTCGCTTCAAATTTGTTATTTGTGGTTATGGCTGAGTGCGCTATATACGCAATTTAAATTTCCTAGCTGCTCATTGGCTACTCTCCTATGTCTCGCGTGAAAAGTTCGGAAGTTCGAACTTCTGCGTCTCCCGCGTCAAACTGCATACCTCATTATGACGTCAGTATTCTCACGAATATACTTAACATTTCTGCGTCATACTTCTAATTTAAACTTCACCATTGTAAACCGGACTAAACAGATTATTTCGATAAGTTTTAAGGTTTTAAGTTTTGTCTTTGAATGTCTGAATCTGATTTGGACATAGTGATTGGGTTAAATTTTGTTGAAACAAACAAAATGTTTAGCAAACATTGCAATTTCAAATCTGACCCTGCATGTTTAATCAGAAATAAATATAGTTGCGGTTTTGAGATATCGTTTATTTGATTCCAAGACTTTTTGGTGCAATTGATAAAATTGAGTAAAATGAAAGAACTTGTGAAAGTTGTGAAAAACTTATGTCGCGCGGCCATCCAACCGAATTCTTCACATTTGTCTCCTCGGAACGATTGTTCCGATTTCACATTCGCCGGAAAGCCAATATCCGATGTCAGTTTAGAGTCACGTCAATTTTCTCACCAGGGTGTAATATTTCTGATAAGACAGACTCTTTTCCTTTCACTACCTATACTGTGTATGCACTTACCTACTTCTATGCAAGCAGTGTCTTTACAGGTTTTTTCATTATACTGGGAAATGCATAATGTATACAACAAAATAATATTTCAGTGAAGTTGAGGCAGGTTGAGGCCTCATCAAGTGTCACTCACTCCTGTTTATGATGTGTCTGTTATTACTATATTTATTGATTTCTTAGGCATTCTGGAATCTCTCGGTATATTCTCTCGGTAAAGGAATATTCCGTTTCCCAGGCTAGAAGCAATAAGACTACATGATAATCAGAGAAAAACAGGGCGGCACACGAACCGTGTCAGGATCGATCCCATTGATCAGTGGTCTCGAACAGGCGGGCCGCGGAGCAGTTTTACACGGCCCGCGAACACACAAGTTTGATGTTGTGTGTAATCCGGTCCTTTTGCGTTAGGCAGATTTGAAGTATTTTGCGTTAAGCAGATTTTGAAGTATTTTGCGTTAGGCAGATTTGAAATATTTTGCTTTAGGCAGATTTGAAGTATTTTGCGTTAGGCAGATTTGAAATATTTTGCGTTAGGCAGATTTGAAATATTTTGCGTTAGGCAGATTTGAAGTATTTTGCGTTAGGCAGATTTGAAATATTTTGCGTTAGGCAGATTTGAAATATTTTGCTTTAGGCAGATTTGAAATATTTTGCGTTAGGCAGATTTGAATTATTTTGCGTTAGGCAGATTTGAAGTATTTTGCGTTAGGCAGATTTGAAGTATTTTGCGTTAGGCAGATTTGAAATATTTTGCGTTAGGCAGATTTAAAGTATTTTGCATTAGGCAGATTTGAAGTATTTTGCGTTAGGCAGATTTGAAATATTTTGCGTTAGGCAGATTTGAAGTATTTTGCGTTAGACAGATTCGGTCCGATTGTATTTTGAATTTGAGACCACTGTCATAAATAGATAGATGATTGCACATTGTCTTGACTCGTTTGTGAAACATGGATGGATGCTCGTGAACATCAAAATATATTCGGCTACGATTTCAAATTTACAACAATTATACAAATCTTCCAAGCATTCCCGGAATCACTTGTTTCATTAATTCAAAAACACAGAATGTAAAAGAAGGACCATGAAAATGAACTATCAGAAAAGAAATCAAGTGTCAACAGTTTGAAATCATCAAAACAATATTATATTATTATATGAGCCATTATCATAGCCATTGCTCACGTAGATGATGTTTGAGCCCACGAGCCGCAAGGCGAGCGGCGCAAATTCAACTAAGTGAGCAATGGCCGTAATCGCGATTATAATACTATGCTTTTTATACACTTTGCACTTATTTTAACACAAAATACAAATTGTGATTTCTCGATTAAGCAACGAACGTGCACAAACTGATAAGTGAAACAATATGGCGAGCGATAACATACAGTCATTGTCGGAATTCTTCGGGTTCTTTCGAAATCTTAGATCATATAGATAAGTTGGATCGGTCACTTCAAATTCGTTAAATCATATTGAACTTGAATACGCGATCAATGTTATTTAATTGCAGTGATTTCTGAAAATCCATAACTCACGGTAGTGAGTTTTTTTATTGTATTACTAGGTATAGCTTCCGATGATGCCATCATTTTCCACATACTTACATCCATAATGATGAAAAATCACTTGTTTTATTTCTCTCTTCTGCGCTCTTTCCGCTTGATTTGAGAAAATTGTGAATGGTTTATGTTGTTCTTTAAAAGGAACTGGATGCTTTTTTTTCCTTTTATTTGCCTCCGTGCAAACCTACTATTCTTTAAATCAAGTTCTTGGTCTTGTATGGAACAACAAAACGTCGACTTTTCTCCAAATTTATGGCCCATCAATAACCACCCCGTATATATACTTTTTTCATAGGGGTATACACATATAATGGAACTGAAGTTAGATGAAGGCCGACGCCGAATCGATGGAAAGCAAAAGATATAAAACTGTTGTCGTGCAAATTTGTACATACAAGGTATAGTCAAATAAATAGGGAAACCTTTTATAATATTTAATCCGATTGAATGACTTTCGTCAAAAATGAACAATGTTAAGAAGAACAATGGAAAATGGCTGCTTTTTGCTTCTTCAACAAAATTCTACAGGTCCAGACAATAAACGTTTTTGAGCCGCGTTGGTTGGTTCAATTTGGTTATATGTCTAGTAATTTAAACGTCATTATTGTCACGTAAAAATAAAAATGTACACCAATCCAAAACATTATTTGGTTGGTCATTGCCATTGCTGTCCTTGAACTAACCATATACAAGAACTGCGAATGAAGTCAGTAAATTACTAGTCGAACGCGGTTGGTCCATTTTGGTTAACCAAGCAAGTCGAATAGTAGAGTATATCATAAAGCGTATAAGTGACACTTTGTGTGGCGAGTAGGAAGGCTATGGCATTTGACGTGTGTTACCGTTAAGCCAGTTGGGTTGCATATAACTGCTCTACTGCGTACTGCACGCCGATACCTCCGAATCACTTTATACGCCTAGGAGGTATAAATTATTATGAGTATCGGAGGCGCCATAAACCTACACTTATACACCATGGAACAGAGAATGTAATGTGTCACTTATACGACGTTCGGAGATAAAATATTTATTGGTATTTGCATAAAATATTTTTTTTATAGTTGTAATTCAAATTTGCTTCGCAGCATTAAGCACATTAATGCATGGTTCATGATTGACATAACATAGACATAGAACATAACCTGCGAAGTAGAAACATGCAAAATGGTATATACTACGGTTATGTTATTTTACGTGTCATTGTGAACCGTAGTATAGCATTTTGTATGTCTCTACTTCCCAGGTTATGTTCTATGTCTATGTTATGTTAATCATGAACCACTTACATGTTTATTTCATCAAAAATCAAAAATGAAGAGATGCTTTTGCTTTACAACTACATTTACGAATATTTTTTACTTTCCACTATTCCACTTCGAACACTTTGTATTTTCTAGCATTTTTGTAGCAACGAAACATCAATCTTGTTGAAATAATTATTTATACTTACTAATTTAGTTAATTTATTATGCTTAAGCATAATCTACAACAAAAAACAACCATAAAATAAAAATATGTGCTAATATGCTAAAACCGGAGAGTAAAATATGTAATAGATTGGCTAATAGCTTTACCGACGCCATATTAGTCACCAAAATCCATGTGCTCATATATGTTTCTGATGCCAGTGCCCTTTTACTCATTTTATATACATTAAATTTGTATTGCTATGACAAGAATGGGATTTATTCATAAGCTACTCGTATGTTAGTCTCTATGCAAAAATGCATGGGTTATCTCTGATGACAAGTCTGTAAGTGAGACGCATGGTATATAACGACGAGTTACCTCATTGATTCGTTTTGATGTTGCTGTCTCTGTGGGTTTAAAAATCAGATTTATCGCTCATATCTTTTATGATTGTGGACATTTTATATGTTTTGTGGACACAACGTATCCACAATTCATCGAACCAACCAACGGACGATCAATGTCCAGGATATATGAACAACTTTGCAATTTTTATTATTGTCGTTGTTATATTAGCACACGCAAACAGACAACGTAAAGATTGATGAAGCCCAGTCGAGTCAGTTTGGGAAAAACAAGAAGGTAAAACGCTGCAACTTTATTAATTTATAGATAAAGCCTTTATGTAAGATAATAATTATTTTTATGGATATTTTTTACGATTTTGCTCGTTTTATGAAACAAATTAAACTTTGCCCATACCATTAGTAAGTTAATAAGTTCAACCTAATTACTTGATTATAACAACATAACACAAGTTTATGATTTTCCATCATGTAGTAAAAGTACATCATAACGCTGCGTTCGTAATTTTAATTTGATTTGCTTTTTTGTTGTTGTTGGAAAATGATTGCCATGCCCTCGCATCGTTATTCGTATAGTAGATACAGAGTTCACAAGGAGATGATGAAACATGGTTTGAGCCTTAATCTTATCAAACATTTAAAGGCCGCGCATCAGCATCAGCTCGCGGGTGAAAATCTAATCTGAAATAACAGCTCGGTTTGTTAAGATAAGATACACCGCACACCACTACCGCCACTACCACTCTCGCTCTATACATATATATCTTGCGTTTCGAGTTCGTTTAAATCGTTGGTACACAACAGCATAGCGAAGAAAATAAAGAAAGAACCGAGCAAAAAATTCCGAGGCTGGCACATACGCTTTATATAAATTTCCTTTCTATATGGAAATGGAATATTTTATTCAGGAGTTTCCTCTCTGCGCTGAGACCGCAGCAGACACAAGTCCTCCAATGAAAATTCGAAAAAATTCGCGAAATGCAGTGTTACTGTTATATCGGCAGTTACTTTTTGGTTTTATCTATATGAATTGCATGCGTTCACATTTCTACAGGTTTGAAAATTGAGCGATCTTCCCTGCATTCACATCTTTCTTCATTCTCATCTATATATTTATATGAACGATGCACAGTTGGAAGGCGTCAAGACGGCAAACAAAACAAAAAGGCAAAGTGCAAAAGTAGCGTTAATGCATTCTCGATTTGTAGGTGCGAAAGTGTAGGTACGTTTTTGCACGGCAACTAACCCAATAACCAAAACGAGCATAAAAGCTACGAGTTAAAAGCAAGAAACTGAAAAAATAAAATAACAATTACGTTTCTTACTCGCGAATTAGTATTGTTGGTAGAAGTATAAACTGAAAAAGGCTCACTCAATTCAAAAGCCCAAGCCAAAAAAAAAAGAAAACTCTTCTTCTTTTAATAGAAAATAACTTGGGATGTGGACGAACCAATAACCATTTTGCAGTTTAACTCACGAGTGGATTTTTACTGTTGTAAATCATTTTAAGTATCCAACGTTCAATTACCCTTAAAGCCAAACCATGGCGAATGCATTTTTTTCACCTGGTTATAATACTAACCCTGCAGTAAAGACATATGAGTTTACCAGTTTTTCTTTCACTTTGCTTCATTGCTTCTTCTATTTTTTACAATTTGGTTTCCATATACGTTTATGTACGTGTAAATTCATCATATAATGGCACATTCAGAATAAAAAAACACTTTACGATTCCATCAATAGTATTTTAAAGAACAGTTTAGTGCAATTTTTACTTGGTCAGAAATGAACAAATGCTGAATAAGTTAATAAAATATAATTCAAACAAAAAGTGTACCTACCTACTAGTAGGTACTGGCAATTGTCGACAAAATGCGTCAAAAGAAGGTTGAACGGCTAATGGCTGCGCGCTATAACAATAAAATTTCGTAAACTACCCTCCTTACCTTTTGCAAATCGCTAAAAAAGTTAAAAAGCCAAGAAAAAAAAGCATGTGTCTTAAACACGTTTTGTTAGTTGCGTAGATAGAATAAAAATAGTAAAAATTACAGATCTAACAATTATTTTTGGAAATAACATAAAAGTCAAGGACGAAAAATTGCATTCATGATATATAAATACTGAAAAGACAACAAAGCAAAATATAACAAAATGATGAAGACACAAAAATCATAAAACGCTTATCTTTATTATACTCCTGACTCGAGTCAAAATTATATGTGCATTGGCCATTGACCATGTATAATTCATAAAATGAGAAGAAGGCAGATAGCGATAAGTGATTTTGGTGATGTTTTTTTCTTGTTTTTTGTTTGGTTGATAGGCAGTTGTCAGAACACGCCCGCCCGTTGTAAATTTGTTACGTTGTTACACTGATGTCCGGGGCTAGGGCTATTTTACGCGCAATAAATCATATTGTGTTATGTTATGTTTACTTCAACAAGAACTCTAGTAAAAAAAGCCAAAAAAAGTTTAACGTGTATACGAATTAGGCAGAAATGGGGAAGGTTTTTATACAAACTCATACTTCATACTATTGCCATATAGAATATAGACTTGAGTAGTTGAGGGTGGATCGGATAACTTGCTGATAACTTCATGTCACGCTGATGAATGGATTTATAATGCTAATTTTTCGTTAATATTGTATGTATGCCCGACAGAAAGGTCCTTTAAGCTTCGTGAACTTTATACTTATCCTAGTTCTAATTTGCATGTTGAAATAATCAATGAAAATAAAACTATAAACAAAAAAAGCATTAAACACAAACACGTCTGCGTTAAAAATATCAATTTTGTTGAAAAATTAATGATGTTTAGAATTTAGTAGTTAAACCTGACCTAATATCCTCTCCTCTCCTCTCCTCTCCTCTCCTCTCCTCTCCTCTCCTCTCCTCTCCTCTCCTCTCCTCTCCTCTCCTCTCCTCTCCTCTCCTCTCCTCTC
>JARJEB010032536.1:0-12556 GCA_030264535.1 Liometoxenus newtonarum | reverse complement strand
CAAGAGAGTTTAACATTTATTCAATAGTCAATTTAAAGTCACACAGCCTTATAGCGTTTTCAGCGTACTCCACTCAGTGTGCACCCAGTGCATGCAACCCACATTTCTAGTTTTGCTCTAAAACTCGATCAGTGCAAGTTTTTTTTTTCAAAATAGTCCGAAAATGATAATTGTACTGGACTGCACTGACCCCCATAATCAGTGCAAAAAAAACTGCGCGCTGAGTGCAATTCTGTTGATAATCCGAACACTCGGCGCTGTATAAGTGTGCACTCAAAGTATAGTCCGAACACGCTCAATATTGCGCATTGAGTGCAGTAGTTCGAAAATGCTATTGGAATTAGAGACATACATAGAGAAACACTTTGTGGCTTAGCGAATGAACGAACACTGAGAAACATAACAGAATGTGTTGTTTGTTCGTTCTAATGGCCAACCGCCGAGAAATATATGTCAAGGATATTCGGACGTTAGTTTCAAGCGTTTTCTATATCGTTCGTATTCTTACGACTTAACTTATAGTATATAGTACTTACTTATATACTTACGAGTTTAGGACCATATAATACATTCGGTTAGATAGATGCTGGTGTTTTGTTATTCGGTTGCGTGTTGGCTGATGTTTCTATGGGAGTTCTTAGATATGAAGTTGTAAGCTGCGCAGCACGACTTGCAAGTTGCAAACTAATAAGCATTAACGTAAAACGAAACTACTTTAATATATACCTAGGAATGAGAATATTCAACTCCAACTGATAAAACTACCATTACTACGAACCACAGTAAAAAAAGGGACCTTTTCTTTACTCTTTTTACTCTTAAAAATCGCCTTTGTTTTTGTTTTTCGGTTACTATTTATATTTTTGTTGCATGTTCCTGTATATAACTAGATATTTTGTGATGCAATAAGAAGTGAAGCGCAGTTATCTATACAGGGTGTATACAAATTCCTGAAAAGAAAGTGCTGGAAAAGTCGTGGTGTGTCTTCACGAGAACCTTTTAAGTTCTCTCGATGCAACAACACCGCAATCACTTAAAAACTTTCACGTATATTTTTAAATTTGAATATTCTTTTTTTACGTACGAAAATCATAAAATTTCCTTCAAAGTTGCGCACTAAAAATCGAACTTTGAGGACATCGTAAGGATAAACCAGGACTAGGACTTTTTCAGCATTTTGGTATTAAGATTTTCGATTTCTATTGACCTGATCCACCTACCAAGTTACCTGGTGATTGTCCGTCAATTTGTCTATACCCTGTAGATATGTAGGTAACTCAACACATCAAAAAGAAGGAAATATGGGAAAAAACGAAATATACATAAAGAAAAAACGAATGGCAAAGGATAAAACGGAAGAACACATCATCATAATGTCGATACGTGACTTAAATATGTAGGATATGTCTGTCTGCTCTGCTGGGAGGTCTAGAACTATAAGCGAATGAAGAATATTGCATTGCATTTTTTCAATGTTCTATATTCGGTTCTATACGAGATGAAAACGCGTTTGACATATTGCCGCAAACAAGAAAAGGCTCACGCATGCACCCCTTTGATGTAGTTTTATTTAGTTTAGGTCTCTATAAGTCTTAAGGCTTTTGACTGACTTTTCCCTGTTCACTTTCGTATTCACGTTTTCTTGAAGAATATTTTTAGGGATTTTTATTTTTCAAATACAATTCTCAAAAATTTAACGTTCGTATCAATCAACAACTTTCCGACCATAGTATCATTTCAGAAAAGTCGTCTATTGTAGAAGTAATTCTGATCGAAAAGTGGAAATTGTTGAGAAATTTAGTGATATCAAAACGTTATCAATCTCATTGCAACTTTCCGATCAAAATTACTTTTACGACCGACGACTTCTCCTCGATTTTTTTGTACATATTGACCAAAAGTCCTCATAGCCGACGATGAAGCAGTAGTGAGAAGTAATGCTGAAAAGTCAAAACTATGGTAACCAGCCAAACATAATTTTGAACGTTATCAATATTTGATTAATTTTCCGATGGAAAATTCTGGCCAGGCCAAAATCAGTAAACGTAATGCAATTGGAAAACATTCAATTTCATATACGTGTGCCCCAATTTATCGCGCTCTAAATACCTACATGAGAAATTGTATGTTTTCCAACCTTATAATGTAAACTACAATAAATAAGTACATCAATTTTATTTTTTCGATTCTCAATTCTTTTTATTAAATTGGCTGTTCTCTTTCCTTTCGCGTATTTTATTTCAGGTTTAGTTTCACATTTTCATATACGTTGTCATTGTTCATTTGCTCCGTTTGCGTGCCACTTCGACTCTTATTTGCTGACTTTCCGTCAGCATATAGGTACAATACTGAAGACATTGCACTCTTGTGCATATACCGTGCGATTATTTTATCGTCGAACATAGCGTGTACTATCATGTGCCTATGTACGACGGTAAAATAAACGAGTCAATCTAATGGCAGTGTGGACTTGTATTGCTAGAGACACACCGAGAGACGAGCATAGAGTGGGAATGGCAATCTATTGTACTGACTGAAGGTATTGGCGTTACAGGATATTTTATGGAAAATAAATCGCGAACAGTCCGCAGACTATTATTTCGTGCGTAAATTTTTATTATTTCTACATTTTCGTCGGTTGCGTACATGATTGATGAAGAATTTGTGAACAATCCAAATTATGACAAAAGGTACGAAATTGACAACTGACAGTAGCGGGCGGCATGATCATACAAATTACTTTGAGCGTGCAGCGCCACTGCCCTGTCGTTAGCAATACAAATTTCCCCCGTTGCCATGAGTTTGACTCGTTTATTTTACCATCGTACATAGGAACAGAGCACATGCTATGTTGTTCGACGATAAAATAATCGCACGGTATATATGAACGTATCGTGGACTACATTTTACATTGTAAGTAAGTACATTGCATACATACAAGGTATGACCTTGACTGCGATCCCATTTCGGACGTCACTTTAATCTTAATCGCATTTCAACATGGAACAATAAATATAAATATGCATTGCATGTCATGATAAAAATACATTTCTTTGTGCATTCCTAAATCTACTACTATAGAATTATTACTTTAATTTAATTTTAATTAAATAGAGTAAAACGAATGTTATTTTTATACATGTCTCAAAATAACAAGGCCAATCGCGATCAGCAGGACATCGTAACGGTTTTTGTGCAGTCGAAATGCACAAGACAAGAACTAACAGTTCTTTCATTGTGCTCTCCTCTCGCATATTTACGTTATTCGCTTACTCGTTTCACTTATAACTTCGTCCCTATTTTATTTTCAGTTCACTCCGCATTGGTTTTTTTGTCTCTTTGTATATTTATTCAACGAGCAACAAGAAGAATGAAAAAAAAAAACCTTCACTTATAGATTTGGCCTTCGCTTCAACGTGCAATTGGTAATTACATAGCAAAAATCGTGAACGCAAACAGCAAACTTCATGGAAATTATTAATTTTTGATGATTTTTCTTGTTTTGTAAGGTTTATTCAGGGCCGGTTTATCCACTAAGAGATTATTATACGCCAATCTAAGCGTTTGCTTATAGGTGCGCCGAAAAGATCAAAAATAATTTAATTTGCATTGCACTAAACAATATACAACAAGTAAACAGGCACTTTTCTTAAATCACCTATAGGGCGCTTAAAATTTCTAAACCGGTCCTAGGTTTATTACATTATAGTCTAATTCCTGGGGTCTCCAAACTAAGGCCCGCGTGCCAAAACCCGCGGTAGTGGGCAAGAAATGCCCGGTATCCGACCCGCCATAGGCCTTGGCCCTTGAGACTTAGTTGAGGAGTCAGTGTGGCCCTCCGGGTAAAAAGTTTGAAGACCCCTGGTCTATTCAATAATTTTTTGTTCGAATTTAGTTGAGGAGTCAGTGTGGCCCTCTGGGTAAAAAGTTTGGAGACCCCTGGTCAATTCTATAATTTTTCGTTCGATTTACTTGAAAAGTTTGTATACACTTTTCATGTGAAAAACAATTCAATTTCGAGCTAAAAACTATAGGTATTAAGATACCAAAGTGAATATAGGTATACTTAAATGATAAATTGCAAATAAAGACGAAAAGGAATATTATTGGTTTTTGTGTTGTAGGTTTGATTATAGGATTTTGTTTATTGTTTGTTGTAATCGAAAATAAGAAAAAAATAATGTTCTCGTGCGCTACAGTTCGCGCATCTTTCCTTGAATCAAATGTTCCAATGACTTATGGAATCATGGCTTCAACAAGGACTATTAATAACGAATTAAATTTGAATTAAAAATAGATTTACTTTGATTTTCGTTCATATACCTAAGTAAGACGCACATGTAGATAATTATACACGGTGTCCAAGTAATAGTGAAAAATCTACACGTGACAATCTTCCTTGGACTGGAGGGGTAAACAACTCTTATAAATAGCGAACAAATGATTCACAAATGTGAATTCTCTAAAAGAATTCACAATATTTTAGAAAGAATTCACATGAATTCACATTTTTTCACGTGAATTCACATTTTTTTCGCATGAATTTACATATTTTCACATGAATTCATATGTTCATTCAAATGTTCACTGAATTCACATGAATTCACAGAAGAATTACCAGGGAATTCACACTAAGTGTACAATTTTGTAACTAGTTGTTCACCCCTCGCTTGGACTATTTGAGTTTTTGAGTAAAAAACTTAATACAAAAATGTCGTACATGACTTCAGAGTCCATCAGGAGCAACTTAAAAAAAGTGTACATCTATGGCAACACAGAATCACAAAAGTATCATATAACCATGTGTAACTATCAGCAAAACGCAAAAAAATCCGTTATGTCAAATTGACGATATTAATTAAATAATTTGCATTGTTGACAAACGTGTTAATTTAAAAAAAGATGCACTTTAAGAAATGTTTTTCAAAAGTTAATTATTGGAGTGCAATGAGAATTAAACGGAATAAGACTTTGCGCAAAATTGAAATAATGTTGTAGCCATGTTGTAGCAGCATCCGTTCTGCGGATGTCACTCCTCGATAGCCCTTTTGGTAGACCGTAGACGGAATCGATCTTGTTCCCGTCCAGATGTTAATTGGTTGTAATTTTAGTGGACTGTATATATTTAATTGAAATGGAAACGCAATGCTGGGCCGTAGTTCGCTATCATGTCGCTTACGCCATTTAACGGACCAAAAAATGAGACAACGTCTTGCTGCCAGCGCTCGACCGTTACTGATGTTTTATTCAATGCGAATCCATCGCCCAACAAATATGTGTGCGTATAATGTACATGCACAACAAATATCGTATATAAGACGCAATACATACACAAAGCCCCAGTATCTATCAAATATACAGTGTTATACAGTGTGCTTCAACAAATACAAAATATAATTAAGAATCCAGTTGAGTTGCCTCACATTGTGCAGGTTTCGTCGACAACGAACCAGCTTGAAAAATCGGTTCACCATTGTCGCGAAACCCGTAACATATGAGGATTTTCCATTTTTCCTAACAAAATATCAAAAACAGTAACTAGTGATAGTACCTAAATGTAAAAACTACACACAATTAAACAAAGAGAAAAATATTACATAAACTAATTTAATTATTTAATTAATTGTTGTTTAGTTGCGTGTCAGACGCACAAATATGAATTAAAATTAAAATACAATTTTCTTCTTATCAATTGCAATTTGTAATTAAAATCGTATATTCGCAATTATTTAAGACGTCTTTAATAGTCCGAATGAAAAGTGAAATAACGAAATTAATTCTGTTACACTCGACAACAATTTTATTAGCAAATGTATCCAATTGTTTCTATAAGAGAACAACAGGATAAATGTTGAAGTACATTCACCTTCGTTCATAATTAAATCGAATCCCAATTAACGTCGCAAACGCTTCAATTGCTTGTGAACTTCCTGCGTCAATTCGCTTTTCAATATTTATTTTTATTTCTTCTTTGGAGTTTTTCATGAAAAAATTAGCTATGAAATATATGAATTTGTGTCCATAGTTTTCCTTTGAATTGACCTGAAAAGATAGAAGTACTTATAGTTTCAGCGAAGTTCGGTTTAGTTTTCCAATTACTTATTTTCTTTTCATTTCAAATATTCTGCACATAATTCTCTTAAACTGTCTTCCTTGCACTTGAATGCCCTTGGATGGATTACATAATTATCGATATTGCAATAGGAATACGAAATCGAACAACGCAATAACTTACACAGAATAACGTAACATTGCCAGGGCTCTCAATTTGTTAGATGATGCGCCTCACAAACTCATCTTGCATCTGCAATGCAAGTGGGTGGCAAATGAAAGTGCAGTTATGCATCCAGATTTTCCGTGTCAAAGCTGAACATGGAATTTGGGAGGTCTTTGATGTTTCGATTGATAAATTATTTCGCGTGCAATCTGAATGTTCTCATTATACAATATTGGGAATATTTCCTGATGATATAAACGCAAATTGGTTGTTGATGAATTAATTGGTGCGATTCACAATGATTAAAAATGAAATTTCATAATTTTTTTTTTTGATCAACTAACAAAGGACGTTTTTGTTTAATAGATGTATGTCAGTGTATACAAAAGGGAAACGACATGTTTTCCGGTTTTCTTGCCATTTATTCTCTTCTCATCTTCGTTTTGTTAATGTTCGGCTTCAGCAATGTTTTCTATGCATACATATATGTGGCGATAAATTCGTCGGTAAAATAGACAGCAATATAATCCACCAAGCCAATCAACAAGTAAAACAAGACCATTCCATTCCCTGTCAGCGGAACCACATATATTTATATATATATATATATGTATTCAAAATGCAAAGTGTGTCTCTTGAATACGCATTGTTATTTCCATGTTTTCATTTACATTGAACATTTAAGTATAGATATCATAGTCTTATTATTATAACGTTTACACAATATGAATTGAGACATCCCAGGGTTTGAGAAAATTGTTGGTTGAACGTTCAACGTCGACGTGTTACGATAACTACAACGATGAAGTTACGGCAATGTTCATTCGGTTTACAATGAGATGGTTTTATCGGAAACGCTTTTCTATAAACGTCCGGTAACGTTGACGGCTGCAGAGACTGCCGGAGAGTTTCGCGACATTTGCGGCTCACTATTATACCAGTCAGTGTACTGTAGACGATAAACGTATAAACAGTAAACATTCAATAGGAAACGCGTGTACCACGTGAAATTTGCACAAAATACAAAACATGCAACGAAACATTGTATATGTATAGATTTCAATACGAGATGTACACTGATGGCATCGAACGAAATGAACATTTAAGGAAAGTATTGCATTTTAACCTTTTTTTTTTTTGGTGTTGGAAATCCGGGAAATCTGTTGAAAACTTTCTGACCAGACGAGAAACAATTTTATTTTGTTACTTCCGTTTAATGTATTGTGTTTTTACATAATATGCATTTTTTTCTTTCAGAAGCTTTTCGTACTTATGGAACTTATGGAACTTCTAAGACTGAAAGTGCAAGAACCAAGTCAACATGAAAGGATCAGAGCGCAGAGGGTGAGTCCTTTCTTTATTGCATGTAATGCAAGGTGTATACGCCATATTTTTGCGAATTAACCATTTTTTTACCGGCGCGCACTTGAACGTTGTAACGAAATAAATTGGACACGAAATGAAAAATGAAGGTACAAATCAAGCCTTCACTTTTCATTTCGCACTTATCTTCTTTCTGTATTCATCGCGCTGTCATAAACAAATATCATGTATAATTTCATCTTTTCGCGAGAGAAAAAGTTTTCTCATTCATTTGCAAGTGTACGAAATTCGAGCCAATCGAATCAGCTGCACTCTCACTGCTCCTATCCGGAATTACTTTATAATTACTTTTTTAAAATAGGGACGATCACCCCACTTCTTTTATATTCTTATACCAAAACAGGATTATTGTCTTAAAAATTCCTTCGTGTTCGTTCTAAGATTTCCTTACAGTCACAAATAATCATATGTTAGAATAACTTTAATATAAATATACTAAAAAATTAAAAGGGAAAAGAAAAATCTGATATACTTTTTCAACATTTGTCTCGACATTTTCTTTTTCACTCGGTCTTCGAGATTCGGTCATATTACAACTGTAAGAGTCTTCGTCAATGTATTATAAATTGGAAATGAAATGTAAACTCTTGGTTTATGGTCGAATATAAGTTTGGTGTACCTTGTAGGAAAGAAGTAGATATAAAAAGACCGAAACGAATATAACTTTGAGCGTGCAAGTAATGAAACTCGCAGTACTTAACGCAATATTTGATCGAATTGTTTCTGCTTGCACAAAGTTGCGGAATGTATTTATGTTTATACTTTGAATGTGGAGTGCCAGTGCCAGTGTAAGTGCTTTCGTTAAAATCCAATAAAGTAGATAATATAAACACGACCATATTTTCAAATGCAAGCTCAAAAGTTTCTCTTCAGACAAAATCAAATCGGACATTCAGTAGATAAAACTAAATAACCGAATCGAATTAATTGTAATTATGAAATACGCATAACTTAAAAATAATTGATTATTGTTGCACAGTAAATATTTCTACGATTTTGACATTTGTTTCATGACAAATTAATTTAATTGGGAATCAATTAACAGCTAGTAAATTCTTGCAGCTCGATAAAACTTTCGTAGCAATTTTCATTTGTGACTGTGCGGATAAATGAAACGGAAGCTCATTTGTAATTTAGTGCGATGGTTGGTGAATATATTATTAAGTTTTGAGTTTATGTAAAATGTAAATTATTGAAATTTAATGTTACAGTTCGTTCGTTTGACGTATCATATTTAATTGCCTCGTGAATGTTACATAAGCTACATCGACTAGCTGTTTTCAGGGGCGGATTGAACTATGAAATCGGCCCTGGGGAATTATTACTAAAAAAAAAAAAATTAAAAAATACGATAGAAAAGCGGCCCTTCCTCATAAAAAAAGCGTCTCTCAGAGAGCCCTAAACCACCGACCTTTCGCCCGGTGCCTCGATCCGCCCCTGCCTGTTTGTAGATAATGTAAAAAGCGTTAGGCATCCAAAAATATACCTACACCTATACACGAATCTAGTAGATGAAAGACAAATGTCCCTAATCGTTACAAAACTAGCAAACAAAAATAGTTAGGAAGTTCAACTTTGTTAATTATTACTTGGTGTATTTTTAGTAATTTCTTAAAATCGTTTGTAGTTCATAGTTGTTTTGAAAATACAAAATACGGCTTTGTGTCGCCCATTAGTTTACTTCGACATACTCGACTCTGCCTCGATTGTGTTTTGCACTTTGTTGACGTTACGCTTGCGTTTGTCAGACTTCGTACAACTAGAACTGGTGTAATAAACAGGAACTAGAGCTACAAGTGAACCATTAGAAACTTGTATGTTCGTTATGTCAGTATTATATCAGGATGCAGTAGTAGTTGTAGGTCATATATATCATCAAAAGCATCAACCAAACCAAACACTCCGAAAATATATCAAACATTCGCTCAGCCCGCCGTCAACACTAAAAGCACACATATATCCCTGGAATATTATTGCAGAGTCCCTTACCTATAATGAAGCCAAGAGGATGTTCAAGTAAAAAGTGAACAAAATTTTGTTTGTCAAAAAAAAAAAACAAACAAAACCTGAACAAAACATTCATTAGGTCAAATTAGCCCCTATATTTATTAAATGTAAATTGGAAATTTCGCAATTAAAATAATGATTTCCATATACATATTTTCCTCTTTTATCACAATTTTCCCATTTTACATGCTAAAATAATGATTATTTACCATCTGAATGAAAGTTTATAATTTTGTGCTGAAACCTTTGATTATTTCCTATTTGCATTTTGAACATGATTTTGATTTCAGTTAATTTACGTAAATATAAATAAAAATAGTTATTTCAGTCAGAGAGTAAAGTTTCCAGTTGCATCCAACTCCAATTTTATAAATAATTAATACTTACACAATTTAGACATTCCGATTACAGAATACTGAGCGAACGATGGTCGGAAAATTGTGTGGAGCGACTCGTCCTTATTAAAAACGAACAAACCCATCAATACAAAAAAGCAATAATTAAATTACAAAAGTACAAAAACATCAGGACTATGAGAAAATACGCATGAAATAACTTTTCTCGTTTTGATTTTAATTGTAATATTTCAATTTTAAAACACAATAGAAATACTCCACTTGACTTCTTGATTGAAATTCTATATTATCTATTAAAAACCGAAGAAAAGTATTTATAGTTTAATCTTGGTTTTTGTTGTTTTGCAAAATTTAGGTCTATGCCAACATAGTATTAAAGTATTAGGTACTATGTATGGTGGTTTGGTTGTTTTATAAAAATTGGCGACCCCGACGAATATAAAACGATAATTGCTCGTAAAAATCGCTATACGATTTTTCGTATTAAAAACACCACCCTGAAACCTGAACACCAATAAATGTGTATAGCAATAGAGAAGACATACAAAACTAGCCAAAACATATAGGAAAATCTATCATTCCAATATACCAAAATCTACTTACCAACAAATTTTGAAATTTCAACGTCTGTTCAATTTTAGCAATTTTTCCAGACACAGGTCTTAAAGAATTTCCTTTGGACTACTCTATGTATATTTAAAAATTTTCTTCATTTATCGTACATTCACAGATACTATAAAGCGGTTCAAATTAATAATAACACTGTTGTAGAGTTGTTGCTAATATTAAGCTATTAAAAATGCCGCCGTACTGCAATGTTTTTATTTACTAAGCTAAAACCAACCCCAAAGTATAGTCTACACGCGAACAGGACGTAGTAACGATATACTAACTGTGTAAACCCGCGGATGAAGCATTAAAGCCCTACGAGCATGAAACGCTTTAAAAATTCTAAAATCCTCGTGAATTGCGTGATTTTCCACCGATTTCCAATGTTTTTCCAACGGCAAAAACACCTTTTACGTTTTCCTGAGTAACTAAATAAATGCAAGTCCGCACTTGTCTAAAGCTAAAAAGGTTGAAATAAATGAAAGAAGAGATAAGAAAAGTAAAGACAAAAAACAAAAACCAAAACGGAAATCACAAGCAAAAGCTTGGTTTTTGTAATAAGCGAATTTGTATTTGGGGGATAATGGGTGGGTTATAAGATTGCTGCAGGGTTGTTTTAACTCCCTCACCCTCGACGCTCTGTCCTCGTTTTGCGTATAACATTATTATTTAATACACATACAGGCAAAGTGAAAATATTTGCGCTCTATATCGACGCGTGTAGAATGGAAAAGTGTAATGCAGTTATTATTATTTTTATGCTTCTAATTAAACCATTAAATTTAAAATGTTTGCATGCGGTGGTGTGAGCCTGGCACGCTTTTTAATAAAATCGTCGGAAATGTTTGAACAATTTAGCGATTATGAAAAAATTCTACAAATACAAGCCATAACGCATTTATTTTTTTGTGATTTTAATAAAGTGCCTAAATGCGCCTAGGGGTTGCATATATAAACAACCAGCAGAAGAAATAAGCAAGAAAGAAGGATGAGAAGCGAAACGTACCTACATCAAAATTAAACGAAAATGAAGAAGAGGCGCAACGCGTAAAATGAAATCAAATTTGGGCTTTTTCACTTTTTTCAAACCACCAAACTGGAAATGCATTAAATCGAAAAGCTTCACTAATATAAAGTCATGCTCTACGATCCCAATTGCTTCTCTTCGTATATTGGTGTACTGTATATTGTATATGCGTGGGGTACTTGTAAATGTTGCCGACGGCGATGCTCTTTGCGGAGGGAGATGATGGGTCGGGGTCGAACGCTGAAATATACGGGCAACGGGGGCAATGTCATTATTACTTTTGGGAAATTACCGGTAGGACTGGGGCTTCCTTTTTACGGATGCGTGCATGGCTAGTGATCGCAAGCGAGCGAGCGAGAGCGAACGTCAATCGAATGAGCGGGGCAACGACGGCTGAACGGCGAAACGATTCATTCGACCGACCGAATGCCGAACCTAAAACGCTTATAGCTTATACCGATTGCGATTGCATACCAATTTACTCGGAATGAGGGCGACACGATGACGACAACGCGAGGACACCGCCGGCAGTGTTAGACTGGAACTGCATTCGTGGCGGCAAATTCGTTTATCAATAGGATGCACTAACACTTTATGACACTAAATATTTGCATACCAGGTGATATAATTTTTTGAAATTAAAAGCAAATACAGTTAGATACGTAGAGTTTAGCTAATATTTTAAGACCCGGTACAATTCAGATAGCATCAAGAATCCTATAAACCCGAAATTAAAATTGAAAAACAAATGCGTTTTATTGAAAGGCAATTGCACACAATTTTCAATTTCAGATAGTGCCATTTTGCAGGAAAAATAACTATCATTTAAAACTGTTGCGTTCAGGGATGGCAACCGGTTTCGCAATACCGGTTAATTAACCGGTTAACCGATATTATGGCAGTTTTTCGGTTAACCGAAACCGAAATTTTAACCGAAAAATAATTTTGAGAATTAAC
>JARJEB010032535.1:0-12551 GCA_030264535.1 Liometoxenus newtonarum | reverse complement strand
AATATTAATTATGGACGAAGTTATTTTAACTAATCAAGTAATTAATTAGGGATAAAACGAGCTATAACGATTGAATTGAATTGAGAGTTATATATTTTACTATCGGCGATTTATAAAATGAAAGTTACAAGAAAAATAGGAAAAAATTCTGTTGTTCTGTTTAAAATTTGATAAAGATAAAAAGAAAACGTTAAACAAAAAGAAAATAAATGCGCATTACGTTATTAAAAGCAATAGATGATTAAATGTTAATTTGGTGGCAGTTGCAATCATTATTCTTTTATAAAAGTTATAAAGTTATAAACATGATTAAAATATATTTATTTTTGTGTATCGTTTTAATTAATTTTTGAACTTTTGGCATTTATTTTGTTTGAGTCATTTTTTTCCACATAAAATAATGAATTGCAAATATTTGAAATTTTTACAAAAAAAAAAAACTTTAAACACGAAATTCAGGTTTTTATTTAAAAAAAAATATATTGAAATGCACATAAAATTGAAATAAGGGTTTGTTATTAACTGTGCTGTGTATTATATAGAATTATTGATTGTGATATATGAGGGTGAAGAATGGTGCTAAGAATGCTTAATTAATTATTAATTAAATAAATACGAGAATTGAAGACGAGCTCGTAACAAATAAAAAAAAATACGATTAATAAATACTAAAATAATAAATGAAATGAATTTATTTAACGGAACAATTAAAATAAATAATTTTTTATTCATACTTTTATCTGTCTAAATGTAAACTGAATCCTAAATGAAAGTGACAGGAATAAATGTATAATAATTTCGATTTTGTTTTGTTAATTTTTATGTGCAATATTTAGTATTATTATGAAAGTTCACTTAATTTTATTTAGTTTAAACTTTGAACGAAGAAAAATTAAAAACTTGACTTCAATGTGTTTCAAACAATAGACTCACCCTGTATAATTTACAGTTGTGTATAATGGGTTTGTGGGTAAAAAGTAAATTTATAAACTTTCGAAAAAACAAATTTAATAAGTTTTTATTTTTTATCTCTTAATTTAATTTTTAGTCAACATCAATTCTTTCAGTAATTGATGATATGAAATCACTGTAAAGTGTAAATGAACACCAAATTAACTTATTATTATTATTAATAATTATGTTCTTGTCTTATTAGCAGATATTACTTATTAAATGGAAGCATCTTTAACTCAATTAATTTATTATTTTCTAACAAAGAGTGAACAAATCAAAATTGTTTAGCATCTAGTTGGATTGGATGTCTTTGAATTATTTTTCGTCATTATTTTTCACTCTGTACTTACGGCGATATGACGAATTTGTTCTTGATGATTGATTGAGATGGAGATTGGCTTTATTATTGTCTCTTGTTTTTAATGTTTAAAGTTAAAATGTTTATAAATCAATTAATGAATTAATTATATTCGTAAATTAAATTATAAATACGTGGGTTTCATGATAAGTCGGGTTTACTAGTTTTTTATAAATAATATTTAAATAATAAATGAATACATGATGAATTAGTAACAAATATATGAAACAAAAATGAAATAAATAAAATATGCAATGTGAAAAGAAAGTGCGAAACTTTCAACTTTTACTTTTAGTACATTTAGTAGAACACCCAGTATTGTTGTTTTTTAAATTGATACATTTTGTACAATTTAGGCATTAATTTTTTGTGTTTTGAAAAAGATACATTAGGGAATGAATAATGGCAATAACGCGACATTGAACTACCGACATCTAGTGCTAAAATCATAAGATTAGTTCAAAAAATATCCACAGAGCGCTAGTATCGCCAAAATTTTGATTAAATAGGTTTTTTGTTATTTTTTGTTTGCAACAAAAAACTAGAATAAAAACAAGCATAACAAGTTTCTGTTACTTTATTCGAAGTTTTTAGGTCTTAGTTGTTACTTGATTTGAAAAGGGATTTAAAACTATACAGTTATAGTGATCAAATTAATCCAAAATTTATGTGTGTTTCAGATAGCAAATGCTACAAGGTGTCACAATTATTCGAACGTGTCGGAACGATGGACGAACGAAGACGTTGCGTGCTGTGCGGCAAGATCGTTAGCAATACGAGAAATCATTATTACGTACATTTTCCGGGCCAATATTCGTGTTCGCAATGTCCGGCCGTATACACGCGCTCCGACACATTGCTTCTACATATGAGGACCAAGCATCCAATGGTTGCCTAGCTAGAATGATCCTGTCAATCCTGACTGACACCCCCTCGACATCAACATCAACGTCAGCGACGTCATCATCAACGAAATCGATATCAACAACAACAACAACAACATGAGTGGTATCAACAATATCATGAGTTTTTTGGGTATTTACGTGAACAATTGTTATTGTGAAAATGAGAGGCCAAAAGGAGGGTCGGTCAACCGGGTAACCAGGTAAAAAGGGTAATTAACTATAATTATAGACTTGGAAATGAAAATTTACTTGAAACATGGAATCGCTTTTTAAATGTTAACGAGAGTAATTCGGGGCCAGGAAAAACAAATAATTTTAAAGACGAAGGAGCGCGACATCTTTCAACGGAAATTGTTGCCGGAAGTTAACAGAACTAGTCGTCAAAGAATACCAAAATCGAACTACGAACTTACTGTAACTAAAATTTTAAAATAGAATAAAAATAAAAACAAAACTATTTCAAAGAGAACAATGAAATTACTATAAAAATATTAAAATATGCGAAAGTAGATAATATTAGCGGGTTTTGGGACCTCCGCCCTCCTCTTCTCTACGCCACGCCCACCACGCAAATTAACACTAATGTTTTTTAACAGCATTGTTTTTAACATACAGTGTTCTTAACATGACTGTTTTGTTCTTAACAGCATTGTTTTTAAGATACAATCTTCATAACAGCATTACATTTTTTAAGTCGTTAACAATGATGCTATGAACATTGTATGTTAAAAACAATGCTCTTAAGAACATTGAATATTAAAAACATTGATGTTAAGAACGTTGTATGTTAAAAACAATGCTATTAAAAACATTAATGTTAATTCGCGTGGTCGGCGTGGCGGAGAGAAGAGGAGGGCGGAGATCTCAGAACCCGCTAATATTATCTACTTGCGAACGAAAAGGCTGCAATCTATAATGAAACTTGTAAAAATTACATTAATACATAAAAAAAACATAAACCTACCTTTATGATAGACTTAATTAAATTTTACGATAATAACGATAAAATAGAAAGTAAAAAATATATCTAAGTATAAAGGAGAAAGAAATTAAAGAGATGAACTATATAATTATTAATTATTAATACATACAAATATAATAGATATTTTTACGTATTTTTCGAGATGCCGATTAAATATTGTAAGAAACTATAAATAAAATGGGTAATTGTAATTGATCGATGGTCATTGCATTATGATAATGATCATAATTATTTAGGCGATAGGAGCCGGAGAATTTATTAGTCATTAAGTCAAAGTCAAATAGATTAGAATAATAAACGTACTAAAAGAACTTGAATGAAAACTTTTTTTTTTGTAACAAATTAATCGAAAACGTTTTCGAAAATTATTCTATTGCCAATTTATGAATAAAAATAATTTTAAATTATTTAAAACGTTGCGTGAAGTTCCAAATACAAAAAAAATGAATGACAAGATTTTTTTTATAGATTTTTAACTGCTCATTGCTAATTACATAATTGATAATTTATGAAATATTTATGAAACAATTTCAGAGGCCAAAAAAATTAATTTAATTAAGTTAATTTAGTGCAAAATGTGCAATGTTGGGTGAAAGTTCAAACTTTAATCTTTAATCAAAGAAAACGAAATGAGCCTAAACCAAACTATAGTGATGTCAAAATACAGTGTGGTTGACGAATTAGTAACCAGCGAATAATGCCCACACCGTGTAAGATATGAAAAAAAGTTTTAAGTAAAAGTATCTACGTTTCTTGTGTTCTATAAAATGATGTTACTAGTTACGTTCTAACCCTTAGCACTTTCCAGATACAGGGTGTTACTTTGTTTTTTTAAATGGAACACCCTGTATTTTATGACATTTCCTGAAAGAGCTTTTTAAATGCTCAATAATGATCTTTGGGCAAATATCATAAAATACAGGGTGTTCAATTTAAAAAAAGTAACAGCCCGTATCTGGAAAGTGCTGAGGGTTAGAAAGTAATTACTAACGCCATTTTATAGAACACAAGAAACGTAGAAACTTTTACTTCAAGCTTTTTTTCATATTTTAAACGGTTTGGGCGGTATTCGCTGGTTACTGATTCGTCAATCACCCTGTATATTGTAATGATCTTAATTAAACAATTTGATGTAAATAGGTAAATAGATTGAGGAACCGGATTGATTTTGAATACAAGTAAAGTATCCAAAGACAAAAAAAAAATTTATGTGCCATATAACTACAAGTTTCTAGTCCATCATAACTATTAATAATAAAACTGTTAATTAAATAAGTTTACCCTTTGCCAAAGTGAAGCCAAATTAGTTAATTATCGAAATTAGAAATTAAATAATGTACCATATACCATGTACTAATACCAATTTTTTGCAATGTGTTCCGAAATAATTTAGTATTTTGAAAATTTTGTTTTACTTTTAAAGTAATATTAAATATTAAATCAATCAATAATAAATAAACCATAGGCGCCGACTTATGGGTTGCAAGGGTGCACATCCAACCCATACATCCTTTGCGTGAACTATGAAAAGATGGTTGAAATGGGTGGAGAGGGGAATGAGATGTCAACGTGCAACACACACCATTTTCAAAAGTTGGCGCCTATGAAATAAACAAGAAAATAAGCGGGAAATCGCAATTTTCTCTTCTTATTTGAAATATTTATATTTCCTACACGCAACTGGTCTATAACAATTATTAAAGTAAAATGTTAAATAAGTAAATGAGTTGAAGAATGAATAAAATATTAGATAATTATGAAATTAGTAGAAGAAATGAAAGGATTCGAAAACATCTCTCTTGCATTAACTCGGGCTTCTACTCATCTTTGTGCCCAACTCCAACTCCATGTTAAATCGCGTCTGTAGGAGGTGTTGTAGAATCCGTTCATTTCTTCTACAGAAATTTAACTATAAATAAAATTAAAATATGAAATATCATAATCAGGGTATGTATTCCATAAATAACATTTGTTTTTGATTTTGTCAATTTCTAATTAGACTTATAAAATAACACAAAAGATTTGTGAAAGTGAGAAACAAAAAAGTAAACTAAAACGAACATATTGCCAAAACTTTACGTTCTCTTTGTCAGTCGATCAAAGTAAAGTGTCAAAGAAATTGTCTAATTACTTTAAGAAATAAAGATTTATTGTGTATCTATTTAATTAATTATTTATTCACTTAACGTTCAACTTTTATAGAATCCCTAATTATGCAAACCCATTTTTTATTGTTTTTTTTAGCATTCTTTTGTTGCTACATAAATATATATGATTGTTTTAACTTGTAGCTAAAAAAATCTCTGTTTGTATTGTTTTAGAAGTGCATCCGAACAATTTACCAACATCGCATCTATCCTACAATCTAATGTTTGAGCAATCATTAACCAATTCGTTGATGTGGAAGTGCCGATCGTGCAGCAAAGAAGTGACGAATCGATGGCATCACTTTCATTCGCACACGCCACAGCGCTCGATATGTCCTTATTGTCCAGCGACTTACAGTCGAATTGATACGTTACGCAGTCATTTACGATCGAAACACATTTTTATGAAACATTTGCAATTGTAAATCAAACCTGAACTACTCCGAGTCGTTTCCAACTACGCCGGGTGAGTCTGGATATATCGAAAGCACCTTCGTGCATACTCAATAAGAACAAATAAACTACTCTGAGTAGTTCCAAACTACGCCGGGTGAGTCTGGGTATATCGAAAGCACCTTCGTGAATACTCAATAAGAACAAAAAAACTACTCCGAGTAGTTCTAAACTACGCCGGGTAAGTCTGGATATATCGAAAGCACCTTCGTGAATACTTAATAAGAACAAAAAAAACCTTTTTATAATATTTTGAGAACTAATTCAGATTTTTATTTTCCTTAAAAGTTGTGGTTTATTTATGTTAATTAACTAATTACCAATGTTATGTGATATTTTGCTTATAGTCGTTGTTATTGAATTTGAAAATGAAATATTTTGAAAATTCCTGCCTACCTTTTAGTTCTACTTCTTGTTGAATGCTGCTCAACAACGATACAATTAGAAATTAACGAAAACAACTTGTGAATTTACCTGTGACACTTTTTTTAAATAATTTTGACAGATTGTGTTTTGCTTTAGTTGCATATGTTGCCGTTCTACTTATAATGGCGCTCATGAAATTACCAAAAACAAAATCGAGCAAAAAAAACCATTAAAAAGGCAAAAATTCATTAAAATTTGTCACAATAATGAACGAATTTAATAGATAAAGATAAGAATATGTGAAAAATCTGAGTTCTAATTCCTAAAGATAAAATAAATACATTTCCATTTTGCCCTTGGCTTGTCCTTGATGTCAATTACCTGTCTGTACATGTCAAAAATTTGCATAATTAAGCGCCAAATTCAAATATTACTAATGCAAAGTTAAAATTAAGGCTATTAACTACAAATTCCAATTATATTACTACCTATTGTGTATTCTAATTGTATTTTTGTATTAGTCGGAGTCAATTACATTAGGTCAAAAGGTCAAAGTTAAATATTAGATTAGATAGAAAGGAGTTAAAGAAAAATATGTAAACTTAACCTAACATTTATTGTGATTGTGTGTTTATTGCACTGTTCAAAAATGTGTGTTATTAATTAATAATTATAAAAATTAATCTTGAATAGCTGTAGTAATTACAATTAGAAATCAAGTAATGAATAGATCAACAACTTGGAAGCGTTACCTCTTGTGGTTCGCTCAGGAACATGTGGAATTTCGTTTTGAGGCAAGGGCAAGAATACGAATTCTTAGTTTGTAAAGAAATCAAAATATCAATGTATTTTAAGTCAGTGTTCAACATATTGATAGAAATAAATTCAATTACAGGAGATGAATTCATTGATTTCGATGTTCAATATTAGAATGCAATTTGTTTACAAACCTACTAACATGGTAACGATTTTTTGTTGTTTTGTTTATATTTCGCTGTTAATTATTCGTTTGTTTATCGCCTAGCAACCATTCTGGATTGTAGAATTCCCACATGAAAACGAAGCAAAACTCCTGACAAGTCGTTCAGTCTTGTTACGAAGCTGCATCGAACTCTGGGCACATTCGAATACAATCAATGGATTGCACGAATCCCTCAGGACCTATCCCATTGACCAGATTGCAGAACACTTGACCGAAGAGAAGAGTTTTAAGATTGATGTCGAAACATTTTGCAAACACTTCAGTCAAAAGGAAAAAGTCGATAAACTTGAAGTAAATCCCTAAAAAAAACAGGCTAAATAAATTATGTATTTATTTTGACTTTTTAGGCTTTTGATTATTTACCGTACAAAGGTTCGGTGAGACTGAAAAACCCCGATGTCTGCTTCCAATACATTGAATATTACGGCACTGATACGAAGGCACCACCGGAATTGCCGTATGAAGTGTTTTTTGGACGATGGGTACGTTCATTATGAATTTTATCACTTACTTACGAATTGAATAATTTCGATTTTTTTCAAGATCGCGAATGGTTTGAGAACCTTGATTAAAACACTGTCGTTGAAAACACGCAAGTTCATTGGTAACACGAGTATGGATCCACAGTTATCATTGTTAATGGCGAATCAAGCTAAAGTACAATCAGGAGACTTGGTGCTGGATCCGTTTGTTGGGAGTGGATCGTTATTGGTGGCCGCGGCACAGTTTGGAGGACACGTTTTGGGGACTGATATCGATTTTTTGATGTTGCATGCTCGAACAAGACCTTCGAGGATTAATCAACAAGTAAGTTCGTTCATCTTATAAAACAATCTTTTGCGAATTTCAATACATGAACCGCCATTTTGTCGATGATTTCATTTGCAAAATAAATTAGTCAAAAAGGCATTGTTTTACCTTTACATGTACAATTTACAGTCATTTTGTCGAATTCCATGAGATCACATAACAATTTTTATATTTAAATGAGTATTTCACTGATTAATTAACGAAAATCAATTGCAAAAGCACTTGGTATGAAAGTTACGTGTAATTTCGACATTCAAACAACTTTTGTTTTATCATTAGTTCGGGGACGCTAACGTTTGTACTTCTGAGGGCGCTGAAGTCATCAACAACAACAACAACTTGACAATTCATTTATTTTTAATTTTTATGTAATTTTCCAGTTATATTTCATAACACGAGTTCGTGTTCTGGTACAAATGATAATACAAATCGTGACTATGTTTCGATAAGTTAATTCGCCGATCTTTTGTCAATGAACAGTAATAACGTAAAAACTAACAAAAAACGAAATTACTTACCTTATTTTTAATGGCCGGCGGGACACTTGTAATGTTCTCACACTTATTACAATGTTTAATCGACTATTTCATTAATTAACGAACAAAATTTATTTTAAAAAAACATCTGCGTTTAGCAGTTATTGACACTGACTGTGGTAATTTCGACATTCAAACAACTTTTGTTTTGTTTTACTTGATGGCAGTACCGCATATGGCGCCACCGTCCAAACAAACAAATTCAAAATAAAAGGCGCGAATTTACTTTTTTTGATTTGTAGAAACGTGAAAAAGATGAAAGCGTCAAATCCAACATGGAACAATACAATTTGGACGGGAAATACGTTGATGTGTTGGTCAACGATTGCGCGATGGTGTTCTGGCGTGAAGGAATCGTCTTTGATTCGATTATAACTGATCGTAAGTTATTTGAACTACTCGGAGTAACTCAACTACTCTGTTCTATTGTGTTTTTTTTTTTTGGTTAGCACCTTATGGCATCCGCGAAGCAACGGAACGCATCGGAACACATAAAGAAAACTACTCGATCGAAAAACGTCATTTGAAAACGCACATTCCGGCAAAAATCGAATACGGAATATCGAAACTGTTCGAAGATCTACTAAAATTCGCTGCAAAGCATTTAAAACACCACGGGAGACTTGTTTGCTGGTTTCCTGTTTTTAGGTTAGAAAACCCCCCAACCAAATATTTAAGTATTTCCCAGATTTCCTTCACTTTTCTAAATTTTTAGGGAAGATTATAAAGAAGAAGGACTTCCTTATCATTCCTGTCTGAAGTTAGTTGCGAACAGCGAACAAGTTCTCAATAAACATACGTCCAGACGACTTTTAACCTATGAAAAAGTGACAGATCCATCAATTGATGACGTGGAAACAACGGTTACCATGACAACTGCTACAAATAGTGGGAATATCAACGATGTGAATAATATTCAAGATTTCCGTGCGAAATATTATGAAATACGTGAAGAAACCCGAATGGAACGCCGAATGAAGAAAGCGGAATTACGCGAGCAGGGAAGGCAAGAGTACGTGAAACGATTAGAACGGAAAACATAAATCCGCACAACTTTCCGACCATGCACACTATAATTTTGTAGTACTCGTCGATCGTAAAAGTATTTTTGATTGGAAAGTGGAAATTGTTTAGAAATTTAGTGACATTGACATCAGAATGCTATTAATGCCATTTCCACTTTCGGCAAGTTGTGCGGTGTGAATTTAACACACCGATTTTTCTTGTTTTTTGAATTTTAAGTTAATTTTTCAACTTTTTATGTCCGAAATAATTTAAATACTTGAAAAATCCTATATACATTTTATTTGAAACATCCTGTTTAATGCACATATTTAAAACACCCTGTATATTACATATTTCGTTAATGTAACAACTTTCATTCATATAACATTTTAATTGTCAATTTTGAGTGTCAAAATGGTTAGAACATAAATTTTGCGTATATAACTGGCAAATAAGAAATTAATAAATCGGTGCGTTAAATTCACACCGCCCAACTTAGGACCATATCCATTACGATTTCGTCCAAATAGTTTTGATATCAGTAAATATCTGTGCAATTACCACTTACCGATCAAAATTACTTTTACGATCGACGACTTCTACGAAATCATACTGGAAATGGTCGGAAAGCTGTGCGTTGCGAATTTAACACACCGATTAATGTTTCAAGGCAATCATAACACCCGAATGGCTTTTAAGTTTGTAAGAATTAATCGTATAATTTGAAATTGAGAAAATATTTGCGTTTTCTCTTTGAAATTTGAAAATTGAGTGTAATCTCAATATTGAAACGAACACCCTGTAATTAAAAAAGGGATGTTTTATAAAGAGATTATTGAGAAATCTAACAAACTTTTTTTGATGGATATTTTTTTGAAATTTTTAGCAGTTTAATTTATTTTTGATGTTCGGATTATTTTTGCAAACCCCATGTATAAATATAAATAATAAATAAATTTTTCCACGAGATCAAGAAGAAAGGAAAATGAAATATAATTCAAAACTAGCCGTAGATTTTTATTAAATTTAAAAAGTTGAATTAAAATACCGTGCGATTATTTTAACGTCGAACATAGGAACATAGCGAGGTAATTTGTATTGCTAACGACGCACCGATGGGCGTGGAGAGAGTGCGGATGTGGGCACGATCAAAGTAATTTGTATGATCATGCGGCTACTGTCAGTTGTCAATTTTGTTCATTTTCTTCATCAATCATGTACACAACCGAAAAAAAGATAGAAATAATAAAAATGTACGCACGAAATAATAGTCTGCGCATTGTTCGGGATTTATTTTCCATAAAATATCCTGAAAGGCCAATATCTTCCGTCAATACAATATATTGTCATCCCTACCCTCTCTCCCCTTTCCCCAAATCCCCTTTGTCATGAGTTTGACTCGTTTATTTTACCGTCGAACATATGGACATAGCACATGCTATGTTCGACGGTAAAATAAACGCACGGTATAATTAAGTACAATTTTTAATTCGTAATTTAAATTTATTTTCAATTGCATTTTGCTTTTGTCATTTAACTTATAGAAATTGAAAATTGAAATTATTTTCTCGTTTGTTATTTCAAAGAAAAAAACCGTTTTTATTTCAGTATAAAATCTTTAGGCTCAGAAATAAATTGTGTTTTTGGCAATAGCCGATTTTATCATTATCTATCCAATTTTCAATTTGCTTTAAGTATATCGTCGACAACGTAGCAAAAAAAACCAAATGCAAATCCTAAAGTTTCGAAATGATATTTTGGCAAATCACGAGGAAACATTGCTGATAAATCTAAAAATAGTCGTAATTTGAATGAAGAATGGAAAAATCCATAGGTTTTATCAGTTCGCATTGATAACATTTTCATATTTCAATAGTCTAACATCCATTAGTTAAATTGGTCACGTCCCAATGATTTTTCAAAAGGTTTGTCTTTTTGAGAATTTAAAAAATAATTTCCCATTGGAAACATGAATTTGAGTAAATAATTTGAAACTTGAAGGATTCCAATTATTTGAATTCGCTTCTAAACAGAACTATGGCATGTGAGGCAGGGTCCACTAAGTTGCAGTCGACTTCCGTTATAACCGGAAGTGCAATCAATTTCATTTCGCTGTAAAGATTGAATGTTCGAAAACTATTAATATGCATTTACAATCATCCTGTATAAATTTAAATGAAATGAATTTATATAATAGGAAACAAAACGACCATTTTAACAACGAGATTCGCGTTTTTCGCTTTCGTCCTAACAAGGTTAATTAAATATTCGCGATCAAAATAGACAAAATAAACATGTTTTTGCTACATTTTTGTGTAGCAAGGTTGAAAAGATTGAAATATTCTTAAATCCCTTAATGCTTAATTGATAAGATAACAAAAAGCAGTTTCGATGCAGCAAGTTTAAGCAGCAACATGAGCAATTAAAAATGTAACATAATTAAAAATTAGTAAAATTACAAATAAGTAATTGAAATTAGAAAAACGGTCATATATGCTGAGTTGAGAATGAATCAATGATATAGTAAATTCCCAACCTTTTTTTGACCAGGGACCAAACTGATATTTTTGTTCATAAAAGTTAAAAACTTTGATTCATAAAATGGTCGAGTGGCGAATTTGTATATAGCCGTTTCAACATATTCGTTAAACTTAGTGGTAACACGCACTAGACTTACTATTATAATATAAAAAAGAACATTTTTCCATTTCTAATAAAAAATAAATTTACAAATTTTCAATCGCACTTGCTTGCAATCGATTCCTGGACTTCTTTTTAATTACAAGCAAAGCAGAAAATCCTTGCTCACATAAATAAGTCGTAGAAAAGAGTATTCCTAAGATAGCGCAAGGCGATTCCCCAAATTGTAGTATATGAAATTGCTTTTTTACACCAAAACAAGGGAAACAAATTCCTGGACTTCTTCAGCAACGCCCGGCCCATATTTTAGTTCTCGCGGACCACCGGTTAGGACTCAATAACTTTGAATTGATTATTATTAGAATCACATCAAATATAAATATCTAAATGAAATTATACAAATAATTTACTGA
>JARJEB010032534.1:0-20671 GCA_030264535.1 Liometoxenus newtonarum | reverse complement strand
GACTGCATAGACAATTAAATTGTCAATCAATATTACATTATCAACGAAAACAAGCTTGTTTGAAATAGTAAATTATGAAGTGGACCCCAGTCACGTGATCGCCCTATACACCTCTCTCTACTGTTCATCCAGTAGTTTTAATAGTATTAGATCTATGGTAAACATGGACTGGTAAAACTGAACAAAATGATTCCTACTATGAGTTTTTGCATGATAAAATCATTAAAAAAATCATTTGGTAAATCACATAGTGTGAAGTACAGTTTAGGAAAATACTTTCAAACATTTGACATTTCATAGATAGTTTTTTGCTAAACCCAATTAGGTAGTCTTATATGACGTCAAAATTTCTTCCTGGATAAAAACATTTCATATATACAAGAGCGCTGAATATGCGCAGTCGCAATACCGTCCTCCTCCGCCATCACGCCCAAATGTGTACAACAAGTTGCATACTTAGATTGTTCATGGTTTAGAGTTTTGAGAATTATTTGTTTGTTTCACATTAAGATTTGCGTGTCGCTTATTAAATTAATCTTAGACCATGCAATGGCTTTATATTCGGAAAAAAGTCCGAATATTCGGTAAATTGGCAGCCACCTCAAAATTTGAAATCATTCCTACTTTTTGCCAATATTTGCAATTTTTGAAAACCTGTGTGTTTACCCCACCAATTTTCAAAAGTTCACCTAACATATGGCAACCTAGCCCGAAGAATACAGGGTGTGTATAAATACTAGCAGAAGCTGTTTCGCGAATTTATACACACCCTGTATATGGGAAAAAATCGGACGAATTATTCACACTGAGAACCATCAAAATCGTGAAAACTATGATTTCCGAATATTTGTAATATTTTTTCCGAATATTCGTAACTGAGATAGAGGCTTAATTCATCAGCTTTAAGAGACAATGTAGCTTTCTACTCCGTAAAAAGCCACTCTGTATGACAGCCATTGTTCACGAAGATGATGTTTGAGCCTACGAGCCGCCAGGCGAGTGGCGCAATTCATCTGAGTGAATGAACAATGGCCATAATCGCGAATATAATACTATGCTTTTTCTACACCTTGCACTATTTTTAACACAAAATACAAATTTGGATTTCTCGATGAAGCAACGTAACTGACAAGTGAAACAATATGGCGGGCGATCACATACAGTCATTGTCTGAATTCTTCGGGTTTTTTCGAGGATTTCATATAAGTAGATAAGTTAGATCAGTCACTTCAAATTTGTTAAATCTTGTGATCTTCGAAAATGTACGCGATCAATGTTATGAAATTGACAGAATCTCTCGGGTTCCCTAGGGTCCGTTCGAGATCTTAGATCATGTAGATAAGTTCGATCGGTCACTTTAAATTCATTAAATCTTGTTGAACTTTAATAAGCGATCAATGTTATTTAATTGCAGTAATTTCCAAAAATCCATTACTCAGGGTAGTGAGTAATAGGTACCATTAATCACTCAAAAAATGCTAATAATGACCATATAACTATCAGAACTTTTAGAATTTTTTTTTACGTGTAAACGGATTAAATTGTCGGTATTGGTCCCGTTGGACATCGAGTCTATTCTGTTTAGCATTTGTTATTTGGCGAGCTCGAATTAAGTGAATGTTTAAATAAATTGCTGATTGTTTCATTAGTGTTGTAATTGCTGAACTTACTGATGTGTTTTGCTAGGTAAATAATAAAACTCGATATTTAATTAGCAATTAACAAAATGCATATTTATTTTTATATTATATTAGTATCTCTGATATGTGTGTATGATACTGTGTCACACGCATGCATTGATCTATTATCATTAACGCTTATCACGCTGCGTCTGGCACTGTTGTCAAACGTTATGCCATGGTGCCAACATCTCCCTCTTTTTTTAGGTCCTGACGTTTTGCTTTAGATACTCCGGTGGGCACTTGATCCTTTGCCGTCGGAGTAAAGGTGCGCTTGCGCTTGCTGCATAGTGCATCGCATCCGCTCGAGGCGCTGGTTGAGACTGAGACGGCTCCTCAGGAGTCACATCTGACATACCTGGGATTTCAAATGGTGTTTCCATTTCAAAAGCGTCGAATAGGATTTCTGCTGGCAATCGAGATTCCAGACTCGACAATTTACCCTGGTCGATGTAATGTCTAGCGCGCATCTGATTTGCGTGCATTCTACGTAGACGTCCTTCTGGTGTACATACGTTGTACATTACATGACCAACTCCTTCGATGACTGATGCGGGAGTCCATTCCCACTATTTGAGTACCTATGTCCTGATTAGCAGTCTGTCCCCTGGACCGTACTGCATCTGGAGTGTACCATGCTTCCTATCGAACTGGAGTTTCTGAGTTATGTTGATGTTGCTCCTTTTGAACGATGGGGGTTTTAGTAGGTCTAAGGTGGAACGAGTATTTCTTCCAAATATGAGTTCCGCTGGAGACTTGCCTTCTGGAGCATTACGATTTGGTGTGCTGGGGTAACAACGAAGGAATTCCTGAATATGATCTATGGATATTTTCCCCTTCCCCCTTTCCCCTTCCGATTTTTTCATGACCCGTTTGAAGGTATCCACGAATCGCTCTGCTTGCATCTCAATGACATTGAGATGCATCGAGATGTTTTCTGAGAGAGTGCATGTTTAGAATGAATTTACCATAGAATTCACTGCTCCAAATATGAACGCAATATTAATACATCGTGTGGTGGTGGCATTCGTGCTATTGCTTCGGTTCTGCTTGGGTCTGGGCGAATGCCGTGCTGATCACTGATGTGTCCCAAATACTTTATTTGTGGTAAATGGAATTTACATTTTTGAATTTTGAGACGAAATCCAAATTCTCTTATTCGCTGTAGGACGTTACGCAGGTTTTTATCATGAGATTTTTCGTCTTCGCCAGACACCAAAATGTCGTCAATATAAACTGCAGTGTCGTTTAAACCCGCAATCATGGTGTCCATGATTTGCTGAAAACGTGATGGTGCGGTTTTAATTCCGAATGGTAGTCAATTGTAACAGAATAATCCTCTATGAGTGTTGATGGTGAGGATTTTTTTTGATTCTTCTGTTAACTCCACCTGAAGAAATGCGTCAGATAAATTATTACGCTGAAAATCTTCTTGTTTGTCAATTTGGAAAAAAATTCTTCTGTTGTTGGCAATGGGTATTGGTGATTTTCCAAGACGTCGTTGAGCCCTGTCGAGTAGTCGTCACATATGCGAATGTCGTCATCCGGTTTTTTTGCCACAACGATTGGCGCTGCCCATTCTTCTTGGTCGACTTGCGGTACGGCGGCGTATGCGACTGGAAGTTTGGGTCGAAATACTGGAACGGCATTTAATTTGATATGCACACTTGCCTTAACCTTGTTACAGAATCCCAGCGTGTTTATTAAGATGTCTGAGAACTCAGTCGCAATGAATTTGGTCTTGTCCTGCTGTTGGATTTTGTTGCAGATTGAGCTTATTGGTATGTCTTATAATCACAATTTAGTGATCCAATCAGATCCTTAACATCTGTGATGAAACATGTTCCACTTTCTGTCTTGTTGGGAAACTTCCCACTTTCTGTCTTGTTGCGAATCTGCATGTTGCAGACGAACTCATATGTCAATTTTAATGGTTGCCTTGAAGCGTTATTCGCGTTTTGCCTTGTTGATTGGCGTTTTGGTTTAAACAGCTGTACCCATGTTTCTGTTATATCAGATGCTGTATCGACTTGAAGTTGTACTGGTATTCGGTTTGTAAAAACCGTGACGTATTATTTATTTGCTCCCGCTAATATTTGGTTTACTTTTGGGACTGAAGATTTTGCGCCATGCTTTGAATTTCTGACGTTACAATAACCTTCTTCGTTTTGAATGTGCAATCTATAGACAAATGCATTATTTCGCAGAAGCAACATGGTGTGCGTGGCAACATTGGTTGATTAACTTTGGACTGACCTGGATGAGCTTTGATGAGTGTGCTGCTTGGTTGTCCAATGTTTTTGGATGCTGCCACTTCTTTCGTTGAGAATGTTGTGATATCGCTTTGACTGTGGACGATGTAAGCGAACTTGAGTTCTCAAGCATGGCTGTATCGTGTTTTAGATTGAAGATGCGTTGGCTCTTCGATACCTTACCTTGAAGTGTGAATTCTTGGCTCGATTCTCTATCGATCATTGAGAGAAGCTTAGTTCTAATATCTGCGGCTTGGTTAGATTGAAGCCCACACACAAATGTTAAAGATGTGAATTGATCTTTAGGAATTTTGCCCATTTGTGACTCTTAACAGTATTTGTTTACTTTTGCTGCGTAAGCGGTAAAATCTTCTGAATCTGATTTGACTAACTTCATGCATTGATACCATAAGTTAAAGATGGTAACTTTCTTACCGAACATTCCTGTTACTTCTTTACTGTGTCCGGGAAATTGAATTCCTTTGGTTGTTTAGGTAGAGTCGTCTTTACATATTGCTCATGACAGGTAGTACTTAGTTTCCTCAATAGCAGTCGAACTTTCGCTGATTCGGGAGGATTTGCTGCATCTTCGCTAAATAGGCTTTCGTACCTGCCATACCATGCTTCGAATGTTGCCCCTGATGAAGGATCAAATTCTCAAATGGAATTACGTAACGGTTCCATTTTGAGTTCCACATCCCGGGCTGGTTTTTCATTTCCCACTGTAGTAGTAATTTCCGTTAACAGCTGCTGTTGAGCTGCCATGAATTGTTCTTGTTGTTTCTGTACCCGGTGCTGTTGAATGGTCATGAAATCAACGTGTTTTTTTAGCAGTGCTTCTGATTCCGCCATGCTGTGCTATTATTCCGATAATCCTCGTCGCCACTGTTGTAATTGCTGAACTTATACTATTGTATCTTGCTCGGTAAATAATAAGACTCGATATTTAATTAGCAATTAACAACTTCCATATTAATTTTTTGATTATATTAGTATCTCTGATATATGTGTATGATACTGTGTCATACGTATGCATTGATCTATTATCATTATCGCTTATCACGCTGCGTCTGGCACTGTTGTCAAACGTTATGCCTTGGTGCCAACAATTAGTTACTTGTGTACGTTCGGTCTCTGTACCGTTAAAACAGAGTGGCGCCCCAGAACAATACCGTCCACACGTCTCCACAGCTGGCCGAGGCACCTCAACAACTTCAAGCACGCCGAAGCCTCGCTATAAGAATTGTCGCCCAACGTGATAAGAAATAAACAACAAAACATATGCAACAGGCGGACTAACAAATATAATAACGTTACAAACGTTACAAAATAGTGTTCACAATCCACAACAAAAATAACACGATGAAAAGACGAACAACCGAAACCACACTTGCAATAGGCTTCAATGCTTTGTTAATCCTCCACGACTAAAATCCGCCATCTTTTGGTCACGTGTTTAGAGTACCTAATATTACGTCAGTTATATGTCGTTAACTGTTTTGATATTCTTCCTGTTTCTATAGTCAAGGTCCCTTCTTCATTGGTGGATTTTGTTCATTTTATTCCAGGTTCAAGGACCCACGCACAAATATCTCTTCAAAAAGAACGTTTTCGGACAGTAAGAATTTGTCTAAAAATTCCCGTAATCTCCGTTGTCAGAATTCGAATATTTTGGCAACTACGTTGCCTTATTTCTTGAACGTGCGTCAATCGCCCCTTTTAATAATTGCTTTAATAAAGTGTTTATATGTCAAAGAAGTTTTTATCTCTTGCTATATTAGGGTTGGTACTTGTTTGTTGAAGAACATCATTAAATAGAAGAAAATATTGAGAGATGTATGTATAAGGAAAAGGAATGAAGATGCTAGTTGAATTTAGCAGTTATAATTTCATGCTTGTAGCCGTGCTAAGGGTAAACACGCATAAACACGAAAAGTTTACGCATGGAAAATTTCGACCTAAATACCAAAAATTATAAATTTAAGATCGCATGCAAGTTTTCGATTATTAAGCGTTATTAAACAAAAAAGAATGCGTAGGAGTCGCATACCTTGCAGTGTGTATATTGTACAACATACCAAAAACACGACGCGTCTTCTTATCTTCATTGGCGCTTAAACGTGTCGTCGCGAACAAAGATGAGAGCAAAGTGAAAAGTACTGGTCTTACCAAATACGGCATAAAAGTCAGTCACTTCACCGACAACAAAATATATTTCATAATTATTTACCAGTTATACTATATGTTTCGGGCAAATTATAATTTAAAAGTTGTACATAAAGCGGCCTACAGACAATCAACTTGGTTGACGACATGGTGGACTGGACAATCAAGTTGACAAAAATCAAAGCTTTTTGATTTTACTCGAACCTGTGCACCAACATGAAATTTCAACAGACGATCAACATGGTTTTCAACATTGCAAATTGACAATATGTTTGACAACCAAGTTGGTCGTCTGTACCCCGCTTTATGTATACAGTGCGATTATTTTATCGTCGAACATAACATGTCCTATGTTCCTATGTTCGACGGCAAAATAAACGAGTCAAACTCATGGCAACGGGAATTTGTAGTGCTAAAGACGCACCGACGGACAGGGAGAGAGTGGGGATGACGGAAGGTATTGGCCTTTTAAGATATTTTATGGAAAATAAATCGCGAACAGTCCGTACGTGCATTTTTATTATTTCTGCCTTTTCGTGTGTACATGATTGATGAAGAATTTTTGAACAATCAATTCAAATTATGACAAGGAACAAAATTGGCAACTGACAGTAACTGAATGTTCATGAAAATTACTTTGATCGTGCATCGCCCCTGCCCACATCCCCACTCTCTCCCAATCCGACGGTGCGTCATTAGCAATAGAAATCCCCACTGCCATGAATTTGACTCGTTTATTTTACCGTCGAACATAGGAACAAAGCACATGCTATGTTCGATGGTAAAATAATCGCTCGGTATGTAAAAATGCGTTGTAGAATGCCACACAACTTTAGAACTTCCATACACATACACACTGGTCCACTCGGTATTTCAAACATAATTTAAATATAAAATAAAATGCATTTAGCATCAGTTTAAATGCATCAATTTTAGAATTCGAACCCACAACCTTTGCATTGTATAACTAACTATAACATCACTCATTTGAAAGTTTGACGACCTGTATAGGATAAACCATGTTGCACTGCTCTCAAAAATGTTACAGGACAACTTGTATGTAGTTATTTCATTAATAGGTTTGTTTGCAATCCAGTAAGATTCAGTGTTGTGTTGGATTATTTAGTGCTGGAATGGAGGGTCAGTAAAGCATAGTGGACGTCAGTACCGAATGCTACAACAAAAGTGTTAGTGCAGTTTAGTGTAACCAAATTAACCCACTTTGACGTGTGCAGATTAAACTAAAAAAATCCACAAAAACTCTCGCAGAACTGAACAAAACATAACCTAGCTTTCTTAAAAACGTAAATTCGATTTGGTTACATTCCCAACACGCATACGTTCATAATTTAGCACTGGCTGCACTAGCCTGCACCTCATCTCGCATCAGTGTAGCGATTGCGGAACTGAGTAACAAAAGCTTCACTTTTGTATAACAAACACGTTGGTGTCTCTCAGTGCAGTCCAAGACGCACTAGGCCTGACTAACAAACAGACCTCATTTTTGTTTCAGGTAAACTGCTATTATTTGACTGCCGATTTGGGCGGAATGGACTTTTAATGTCCTTGCGAGTTGAAAAACTGAAATAAGCGGAAACATGGACTTGCGGGTGAACAACTACAGTCTACATTACAAAAAAATAAACTGAACATTTGTTGATTTGTTCACTGCTGGACACGACTGCACAATTGCAATCCTGTGCAATATGTCAAAAATGGTAATAGTTATTTAATGCTTAGAAAATATGTTCAGAATTATTTGCAGATTAATTTTGGAAACAGATCATTTAGAAGCAAAATTAAAATTCATGTGTACCGCTATTACCAATTTTAATTATTTTTTTTCCAACTTTTCTACTTGGAGTATATCTGTTCATTTATGGGTATGTGAATATAGGTGTCTATTTTTAATAGCAATAGAGAAAATCTTCTTAATGATGTAACCCTAGATGGGATATTCATTTGGAAATGGATCTCGAATGTAAGTAAAAATACGTTGGAGCGTAGAAGAAGCTGCAGCAAAAATAAAACAAGAAGAAGTAACCCCGTATCCGATTTACTCAATCGATAAACGCAGACCGGACCGTTTTGCCGACTTATCGACTTGACATTCACTGCGTGTAGAATGCTTCGAACACTGAATCCACCATTTAAACATATATTAGGTAGCACTCGAAAAGACACTTACTAAGAGGTAAACTAGATAAAATGGACATCTGACATGGGACATAGGTTCATGAGTACAGTAACTGAATGCACGTTTATTCGATATATCCGGTGTGGCGTAAAAAAAGAAACCACAACCTGTGATAATATCGAACGAGAGAACGAAGAAACACATGTAGAAAAATGCAAACGCAGACATAATACTCGTACAATTGCCACCTCTCTATACCACAAGAACCGGATTTCCATATATAAATAAATTTTTCGGAATTAAATTGCAAACGAATAAGTCACAAATTCCAAAGGTTTAACTGGTAACAAGTTCGTTTTGAAGACTGCAGACAAGATTACACAAAGTTCAGATAAGAATTAAATAGAGTACAGCCCTGTATAATATCCATCGGCATCACGTGAGCAGTCGCAGTGTGAATAAAATAAGATAAACACAAAACACTTAAACCACGCAAAGCGTAAAATCCAAGATTCAAGAAAGAAATTTAATACGTTACGTACAATCTACTAAAAGCTGGAAGCGGGTGTGGTCTCATCACTACTGATGACCTCCGCAGAGAACACAACATTTTCTTAAATCTTAAGAAATAAATAATTACCCTAGTTGGTTTGATCGAAATTTAGCAATAATTTACTTAAGTCCTATGGCATTTGTATTTTTTTTTAAATTCGGTCGTTTTTATTCCGATTCGTTTGTTGAGCTTGCATCGGCGGCCAATAGAGTAACACAACATTTTCTTAAATCTTAAGAAATAAATAATTACCCTAGTTGGTTTGATCGAAATTTAGCAATAATTTACTTAAGTCCTACGGCATTTGTATTTTTTTTAAAATTCGGTCGTCTTTATTCCGATGCGTTTGTTGAGCTTGCATCGGCGGCCAATATTTACACACTTTGTGCAACCTGAGTAACCCACCTGCCTTTTATATTCCGGATATAGACAATAGATAAAACTCCTAACAAGCAGAGGCAGACAATACTAGAAAGTTTTCTCATACCCTTACTCTGAGAAAAATCTTCCTCACTGAAATGTTATGAAATATGAAAAATAACTACACGTAATTTTCGTATGTTAGCAATTCGTCTGTGTTCAAATTACCACCTTGAATTGTATGCCTTCTCTATCTTAGGAGTCGCTACAGTCCAGTTAATGAAATATAAAACAAAGTGATATACACGGTGTCCAAACCGATATGACCCACCATGGATTAGTTTTTAGTTATATTATAGCTCATCTATTAATCTGCTATTTTCTATCTCGACGCTAAAAAGAATAAATCACGCAGTTTTAATTAAAACATTTTTTAGCTCTTGTATAGTTAATTCGCGGACGTACTTTATAATATTTATCTCTATGAGTCTATTTATTGAAAAGCTCCGTATGCATAAATAAATTATATTCATAAATAAACGATGAGCATAAAAAGTAATCAAATAGAACTCTACAAGATTTAGTTTTGTCGGCAGACCAGTGGCAACTTAATGTTTGTCATCCCTCGACTTTATTTGTTTTTTACGACCTTTAATAATAACTGATTCATTGTTATGATCAAGTTGAGATCTTGTTGAAAGTTATATATAACCTAAATGTAAACTTAATTCCTACTTAAAGTCTACACTAGACACTAGTATAAAGACTTCTTCATTTTTATTATTATTTTATATTTATTATTCATCCTATCTAATACCCGACATATACAGGGTAATGTTTTTCGAAAAATTTCCAGTTGGGTTAAATTAACATACAGAAACAAACTTAAAGGCTAAAAAATATATTCTCTCTTTTTAAAAAAAAATCGCGCTTAGACGCTGGAGGGCGAAAGTGTTCCAAAAGTTTAACCTGATAATAATTTTAATAAATTTATTAAGTGATGTTGCAAATTACTTTAATTAATAGATAATAAATTCACGACATCTAAAATCCTGTAAAGAATTCAGAATAATTTGATTTATTATTATATTAAGTACTAAAATTCAACATAAGTTGGTGGTGGTTTACACAGCGTTTCAGATAATTATTAGAAAACCTACAATTTCACATTTCAATAAAAAAACCGGCGTGATATAAAATAAATACCCAGAAGAAGTTTTTCATGATTATAGTTTTAATTAAGTCGTACAAATATAGTCATTTGAAATCTAATTTTAAAAATAAATTACCTATGAAATGAAATTATAATAAAATATTAACTAACTTATTTTATTTGGTCTTATATTACTTTTGAGTGAAGGATTTTAATTTAAAATCGGGTAGCATAATTTTAATTAAAAAACAAATTAACATATATCGATTGAAATTGACTTCAAATTTTAAAGTAGCAATTTAATTATTTGACTGGCAAAATCTACTAAATAATACACTGCGTTAAGCAGTCGGGGTGGTCTTCAAAATTGTTTGGGAGTCGCACATTTTAATTAATCAATATAAATAAAACTAAAATTAGTCGATATTATAATAACTAAAGACTTTTGAAGTGGATTTCGATTGAGTGTTTAAAGTTGGCAAACTCACATTTTAACGAATCCGAATAATGACGTCTTATTTTAAAGATTAATGATGCTTAAATTAATGAATATTACATGGTCATCAAAATGCTTTTTTTACAATGATTCCCTGTATGTATACGGTCAGGGTCAGCTAAATAAGAGACCAAAGCGAGAAAAAAAGGAATTACCTAGCAGTTTTTGGGGCATTTCAAAATCACCTTAAGAGCACCAGGAGGAGAACAAGAACAAAATAATAAAGTCATGGAGAAAATAAGGATCAATTTGTCTATTCACGTTAACATAATATAATTATATCTGCAACAAAGAAAGAGAATCATAAAAGCGTGAGGCGCATGAAAAAAAAAACAGAAACAGGCCAATATGTTTTCAGTATAAAATTGATAAAAAGTTTAAGTAGCAACAGGTGGTACTGTCATCTTCTTTCGCATTTTTCATAAACTTCCACTTTGTCAATTTTATGCTATTCAAGAATCCTTCACCGCAGGACCGTTTTATGCCAATCGTAGGCCCTAGGCACTAATCTCTCGTAGGCAGGGACGGACTGGAAATTGCAACCAGCCCAGGAAAATGTTTTGTAAGCAGCCTCACGATTACATATTAGTAAATGCTATATGCGAGAACGGTGACCAAAAAAAGCTCTCAAGTCTCAATCCAATGAAATCTCCCGTGCAACCACATCCCACATGAGGTGACCAAAAAAAAGCTAAAGCTTTCAAATTTCCAATCTCCGTGTCACACGGCCTCATGTTTTTGTGGCCCTCCAATTTATGTAGGCTTATTTATGTACGAACTTGAACGTATTTGACTATTTAATTTTCTAGGGTGATACAATTTCGCGTATAAAGAAATATCTACATACCATTTAAAATAACAAAGTTGGTACCAATTTTCGGTATAACCGGAAATCCAATCATCTACAAAATATTTCACATAAAGAGATCCCACTCTTTTAGGTGTTCTAAATGTGAAATCTCTCAAGTTTCAAAACTAATATTTTTATATGAAAGTAACATTTGTTTTGTTTAATATATTAGCAATTTCTCAAAATATTTAAAAAAATTAAGCCATTTAGATATTAGTAAATGTTAAATATAGATGGTAAAATGTCGGCACCAAGGCGCCACTCAAGATGTGTGGGATGCGAATTAACGCGCGACTTCCAAACGCCCGCACCGCATACTAAACACACCAAAGAAAACACGCACGCAAATGTGTTAAAAAAATTTGAAACGTAACGTTTGGATCGTGCAGTTTGGCACAAGCATTAATAACATCGTTGTAATATTATGCGCACATATACGGAAAGTGGCACCAGATCCTTTCCATAAGTATATACTAGGTGTTTCAAATAAGCGCCAGTATAACCGCAAGATAATTTGCCGAGGGACGCTGAAGTAGCAATATGAGATTTTTCTTCACCTGGTTTTGTGAGTAGGCCATTAGCGGGAGGATATTGAATTTACAGTTTGTTTGCTACATTGCATTCGCCGAACTCGTTCACCAAAAGCTCCTCCCACAAATGCGCGCCAAATTTGAATTGGTTGTAGTCTCAAACAGTTTGAACTTTGTGCTGGAATTTTGATTTTGACTGACTTCACTTCATTTCTCGCGCTAGTTTTTAATAGGTGATTTCCGTTTAGAAACTCGAGTAACACTTTTGACTCCAACCGCTCAGAAACCATTCGGATATGGACAAAGGACTGAAGAGCGTAGCGTGACGCACAATGCGTTCGGGCACCGTCTCCACAATGGAATTAACTCCACATGCACCAACTCAGAAGGTGGTGCATGAAGATTATCCCTGCGTAGTTCAATTTCTCAACTGAATTTCGAATTTAGAAATCTAGCAACGGAAAACTCAAAAATATTTTCCAGACCTTGCTCCAGAATAAAAGTGGTGAAAAAGTAATACAAAAACGTTAAATATTGCATAAAATCAAGCGTAAACTGTCAAATGTCAGATACTCCGTCGACTTCAACCATTTAGTGGTTTGGGGGTTCGGATATCATTCACTCTTTCAACTCTCTCCTCACATGATTTCAGTCCCTGCACCGTTCCACTCCAACTCCGAGTTAGCAAGTAGAACTCATCTAATGTTAGTTAGCAAGTAGAACTCATCTAATATTTCACTAGGCGTATTTCTTTGTAACTTACTTTTCTGGCGAGTTAAAGTGGTGCACGTGATCGTTTTCTGAACTTTAAGTACTAACTTTTCAAGTCAAACATATAAATTTGCCCTTCAATATTCAGAAATTCTCACTTGGCTCGGAAAAATCCATATTTATCTTGCACAAAAACGAGAAGCAGAACTGGTAATCTTAAATTTTTACGCGTGACATCTGGCGGTAAAACTCGACGCCGAGCTCGACGCATGCTAATAAGAGATAAAGTCACAACTGCGCATGCTTTCACTTTTCTATCCGTCTCTGCCGAGGGATAGAAAAGTTGAACTTTTTAGGGAGAAATGATACAAAGAAACAGCTTTAACTTTAACGCATGCAAAAAATTAAGCACAAAGAAATACAGCTAGTGTGAAACTGGTTAATGCGCAAAATGTACTACGCAATCTAGCGCCAACTAGCAAATGGTCGGCGAACGCATTGACGCAATATAGTTTGTCTGGTCAGAGGGCGCTAAGGTAACTTAGCACCCTACCGCAGAGGGTAATTAATACAGTCACACATGAAGGCTGTATATCACTTGTCGCAATGAATGCTTAATATGCTTAATATATTAATATAAACCAAAGTACTAATTGCAATAAAATTTTATATCAGGGCAGCCAAAGAAGTTAAAAACTGGCTTAGGTTGTTTTGTTTATTCATACAGTACCAGAGTATTTTAAATTTCACTAATTAAAAGAAATTTCTATTTGGCGCCATTATTAATTTATATAGTGTTAAACTGATCACACTGCTCAAGCATAATTTGGTGAGGCATGTTCGTGCAACAAAGAATAGATAAAAGCCAATTACATTATGCCAATTGAACTCCACAATACCGTATCTCCCCAGGTCCAGATGGGGATGTTTTAACATTGTAATAATTTCTTCAGTGCGGTCTTGCCTTCTAGCTAGAGGTAAAGCTTCAGAACCAGGCGTAATAGTTTCTAAATTATTTACAATCTCATTTTAGAGACTAAGTTAAAGGTTTATCTACCCGGATATAAGATTTAATCTCGATAAGTTTCTTCGAGTGGTCAGAATTTTGTTCACACAGAGAGAACGAGAGAGAGAGAGAGAGAGAAAGAGAGAGTAAAAGCGAGAAAAAGAGAGAGAAACATGGATATCACTACAAAACCATTTTTTGAGTCAAGGGACCAGTCCTAGATGTCGCCCTCAACCTAAATTTTGACACGAATGCCTTACTTTCCTGTTAGACCTTAGCTATACCCATGCTCGGAATCATTATGAACTACCAAATAGAGCTTTTTAGGTATTTGGTATGTATGCCACAAAAAGAATTGGGTATCAACTGTATATTTTGCATCACACGCAGAACTTAGTACAAAAGGTAACGAAACCTACGCACAATAATAAAGAAATTAATGTTATTCATCTAATACATGTTCCTTGTTCTCCATATTAGATATCATATTAAAGTTACCATCAAAGAGCTTCATGTTCACATATTAAATCAAAGACGCAAAATGTACAGGGTGCCCACATCGACATGAATAACTTTAGACTATAGGTTAGAAAACGCATAGCTTCGAACAAACATATTGCGTCAAGCTGTCTTGTTTAGATACTGAAGCAGGACAACCAAAATGTTAAACTAAAATAACTCAAAAACTCAGAAATGACCGAAACTTACTTAACAAATATTTGTTCCCGTGTAAAGCATAACACAATTTCCGTCAGAAATTGAATTGAATAGAACATGATATAATTTCCATCACAAATGTGATCACAATTGTGATCGTCTAAAATAGACTTTAAGTCATGCTCTGATTAAAACAGACAATTAATCCGATAGTGACACTATTTTATCACTAGTGATAAAAAGTGATACTATTTTATTTATGACTACTACAAAAATTTCAAAAATAATTTTTGTTCACATTGTATCTATATTGAAATTGCTACCGGATTTACTCGGTAATACATTCGAAATTACTCTTTTGAAGCCACTTGGATGTAAGAGTGCACAGAATCTTCCGTATCACTAATTACGTTAAACGTCATGTCGGCGCAAACCAGTTGACATTAATAAAATTATAAATAAAGCAACGTTTGATTTTTAATAGCATTTATTAAACATAAAATATACCTCAGTTCGAAAATTTTTTGTGTACTTGCAACACGTGATGAAATGTCCCATTTTATGACATGGCGTGTCGTTCAGAATGGGGTTCCATATAAAAGTCATTTTTCAGGAGATGTAAATATTGAAAATGGTTCGGTACTTATACAGTTTTCGAATTACCTACTTGAGGCTAAAATTTGGAACAGTTTTAAGACTTTAAAGACATCTACTATCTAAACTATAAGTGATTGTTTCAAAATTTAATAATAGCAAGGGTAGCTATGAATGGACGCTAAAAATATCTTCATTAAAAGAAAGTATGAGACCATAGAGTCGCGATTTTGAAATATTTTGATATCTTGAAATTCCAGCGGAGGCGGATCGGAAAGTGTGCGCGTGTAATAGTCAGTTGTATTAACTTTCCGTTACGCCTATGCAGTCAATCACGGCGATGGGATTGCATAGTGACAAAATGTTACAAAATTAGATTCTGATTTCTGGACACCCTGTACGTGTATGCTGTAAACCAACTAAAGCACAAACCTTAAGAATAAACGTGTGCTTGTAATATGTACTGAAATATTCGTGATTAATTATATGCCATATTAGGTGCTTGGTATTAGCCGAAAGCATCCAAAAAGAAACGAACCAATGGCAAATTAATTATATCGACTCATTTAATTAATCAATTAATTAAAAAGGAAAAACGAATCGAAACCGACTTGAATCTAACACAATCAAAACATGAAATGATCGCACAGTTCCAAAATGATTTGAAAAAAATAACGAAAAATAGAAGAAACAAATAATAAAATAAACGAAACCGAATCTAAAAACTTTTTGACTTAACCAACTTGATGATATTTGTGTTTATGCGTCGTTTAATATTTATGATCTGTAATATTTGAAGATATGTTTGGCCCGAGGTGTGTGTAAGTGAAGAACATAGCTCCGACATTCCAAGCCGTTTTAATTAACTGTCTCTTTTATGGGCGATGTTTTATTCGGCGACTCGGCGTACACGAGTTTTTCACTTCGTTCGACTTGTGTGATATGAAGATTCAAGTACTTTAAGGGTTTATACAGACTGTTAGTACGCAAATTAGGGAATATTGAATGAACTGAATTAATTAATTATAGTAATTTGCAAAAATAAATTACTTTCAATTGTCAATCAATTGCAAAACAAATTTTCAAACAATTATTAATTGAAGGCATTTAAAAAATATTGAAGTAATTATTCAACATGCTGTATTAGATGCACAAACGTAATGTAATCCCTACATTACATTCGTTTTAAGATTAACTACGGACCATTTTATACTCATTATTTTCTCAATGCTTTGAAAAAATGTAAACGTCGCAACCGTAGTTTAAATGTTTTAAAAGAAATGAACAAACGCAATATTAAAATTAACAGGAATAAAATATTACTGAGTTTGTTTTTATTTGTAACATTTTCGAATTGAACACAGAGTATATTGTCCATTTTGAGCCATTTAACTCTTCCGAAGAGTTGAAGCCAACATAATCAAAGAAGATCATTGCATTGGATCAGGATCACCCACAAACACAAATTTATTTAATGTAAATCACTTTAAATGCAATTTTATTTGATTTTTCAAAGGTTATAATTGAAATAATGAATTTGCGAACACAAAAGTAAATTACAAATTACAAATATACAAGGCGGTCGCATTTGCTACAGTCATAATGAAACTATGTTTAGATTCCCTAGGTTGGAGCTGCGCCCTGGGTCAAACATCGTGGAAGAGGAAATTTCAAATATGTCAGAGGCGCAGAGAATTTTTAATTTTTATGACAATTCTTCTTTTCTACGAAATCATAAATAACTTGGACACTGGGAAGACAAGGACAAGTACCTAATACATCTCAATTTCAAGAAATTGTGTATAATGCTCATAAATATTTTGTAGATCGCGGCGAAACAAAAAAATATGGAGCGAGACACCACACAAGTTTCCGATACTTAGTGTACCTATATAACGAAATTAGTTGCAGAAAGAAAACAAACGGTGGAAAGGATTTGCCCTTTAGAACTATCGTGTATTTCATCAGTTCGATGAGTGAATAAGAATCGGCATTACAACCGGTAACAATGATTGATATTTGTCCGCAAATGTCGACTCTCTTCTGTTCGATCTTGTTCACGACGATGGTTGCCGGATGTAATTGCTGCTTCTTATTCACTCTTCGAATTGATGAAATACACGATAGTGCCAAAGGGCCAATTCCTTCCAGAGTTTTTACTTTGCGACCATACCGAAGGTATATGGTAGGTCAAAATATCGACGTCGGGTTTTCGACGGATCTCCACGAATCTCACTTCCCTGAACCCGAAAAAGTGGTTTTTGGACTGATGTCTGTGTGTGTGTGTGTGTGTGTTTGTGAACAAAATTCCGGGCAAATCAAGCAACGGATCGGGATGAAATATCACCTGGCGAATAAATGAACAAAATCGGTCCGTAAAGAAGGGCAGTAGGGCAAATAATTTAAATGTAAAAAAATGCGTATTACGGGCAAACTATCTTTTTCAATACCTATAACTTTTTCTCATAGGATGCACAGTTTGTGAGATATTAATTCCTAAAATGTAAAATTTGTGTGCATCCTTGTGAACCAAACGAAACCAAACAAGTGCAATGCATCGGGATGAAATTTGCTACGTGGGTAGATGTCCGTCTGGTGAGAACCTGGAGTAAAAATAAATGAAATCGGTCGGTAAAGAAGGTGCACTTTACTAGGATGGCAAAACATAATGCTGCATATAAGTGGCAAAATATTGCATATAGGTAAAAATATATTCTTATAGCCCTGTCAATTCTCGACATTTCAATTCCTATAACATTTTTTCGTTGGATGCATAGTTTGTGAGATATTAATTCGTAAACTTTCATGTAAATAACAATCACGAAACAATGAGAATATATGCATGGTTACCATGGCAACGCCCTAACATTCTCTGAACAGTTAAAATCGACAAATGTAACGGACCAAGTATATGAAGATCAGATTAGCTTAAACGAAATATGTAATGTACAGGGTGTTCTAAATATGCAGTATACTAGGTCTTTCAAATGTTTTCATTTATTTTCAAATTATTATTTATTTAATTAGGTATAAAATAAATTGGTTCGTTAAATTCGCAGCACAGAACATTCTGACCATATACAGTATGATTTCGTAGAAATTGTCGATTGTAAGAGTAATTTTGATAGGAAAGTGGAAATATGATTGATTACGTTTTGATATCACTAAATTTCTGTAAAATTTCCACTTTCCGATCAAAATTACGTTTACAATCAACGACTTCTACGAAATTATACTGTGTATGGTAGGAAAGTTGTGCGCTGCTAATTTAACGCACCGATTTTTTGTCTATGCAACTAATTTCGTTATATAGGTACAGTAAGATCGGAAATTTGTGCAGTGCCCCGCATAAAAATTCTTGCTATTATTGCAGCTACGTACTAAAACAAAAGCCAGTCTTAGTAGCAAACTATTAAAAATTCAATTTAAATTCATAACCTTCACATAACGTCTCATTCCCCAATTTTGAGTGTCTAGGTCTAGAATCTAGAATTATAGTTTGTTAAAACGCCGTCATAGCAGCATGCATACCTATATTCGATTCTGGCCGTTTATTGAGTTAAATTTGAAACTTTACGAATTTATAGGTTTGTTTCATCAAAGCACCGAACTAGTTCTGAACCGTTCCGAACTTTACGACGCATGAGCAGTTTTAAAAAACCAACGCTTTTTCAAAACTGCTCATGCGTCGTATAGTTCAAAACGGTTCAGAACTAGTTCGGTGCTTTGATGAAACAAACCTAATATCTTACAAACTATGCTTCGTACGAAAAAATAGGTGAGTTAAATTCGCACCGCACAACTTTCCGACCATAACCTCTACGATTTCGTACAAAATTGCGTAAATTTAACGCACTGATTTATTTAATAGGTAATACGAGTTACAAAAAATTGTGCCGTGTCAACTCGCAACGATTTATTTAAATGCGAAGACATTTAACGTCATTTTATTTATTACGATAACCTTACCTTCCTATGAAGTTTATTTTGTCAATTCCGAGTATCAGCGAGTTGGAGAGTTGACCAAAATTCGATTCCGAACCTAATGTCAACGGATTTTTACGAATAAGGGAAAAATAAGAATGATTTTTTTCATGGTCACCTGTCTTTCCTATACCTACATACCTTCGGTATGTGGCCGGAAAGTAAAAATGTTATAGGTAAGAAAATGTAGAGAATTGGAATCTCTACAAGAAAATATGTCCTGTTGGTTCGTTAGACGGAAATTTTGACATTGAGGTTAAGTGCCCTAGTGTCCTTCTTTACCGACCGATTTTGCTGATCGAACCAGGTCTGATCGCCTCCAAATGCCACCAGGCTGGTCATACAAATGCTATCATTATATTATTAATTATTTCATCAGGTAATTATTATAGTTTTTGTTCATAATTTGTATAATGAAGGAAAATAGTCCTGAGAAAATAGCACTTCTAGGTAATGACTTTTCAATATAAATCGAATTTGTCTGTAATGTAGTATTTATCGTGCGGTTATAGCACATTAGCCAATTACGTTGAATATTGATCCTGAAAATGTCGATATACATAGCCGACAACTAATATGCAATTATTTGTAAAAGTAAAATCAGTGCTTGACAGACTTAGAAGTGGTTTCATAGCCTAGCCCACGGGTCGGCAGACCGCGGCTCGCGAGCCGCATGCGGCTCTTTGCATAGCGTTTGCGGCTCTTTGAAAATTGGAGACTTGGGAGGTTTTTTTTTTGTCACCGCGTTCTCGGATAAATATTACTACTTTGAGACTTGAGAGCTTTTTTTTTGGTCACCGCATATTCTCGGAGGATATAATTTACAACTGAGATAGCTTTTTTTTTTGGTCACCAACAATAAAAATTTCAGTTGAGTAACTGAGTTTTCAATAAAATTTGGCTCTCTGATATCTTCGTTATCACGTTTTCTTCACAACTTGGCTCTTCTCACTGGAAAGTCTGCCGCACCCTGTCATAAACCAAGGCAATTAACATTGGTCTCAAAATGTGCTAGAGAGGATTATATTTGATAAATGAAAAAATAATGTACCACATGTGCGGGCCATTTCTGTTTTATGTCGTTGCATCATGGAAAAATCGAATATTTTGTAGGCAAAGCTACTTACAAGCAAAGATGATGGTTGCTGGCTCATCGAGCAGATCTCAGCAGCACCAGCCCAATGTTTTTCCATCACGTGCAAAATTTTGACGTTTGTGACGTCATATTAGAATTAATTATAGTATTAAAAACCCAAATTGACTTAAAAAGTGCATTAAAATCGAAAGTGTTTCTGGAACCGAACAAACATTGAAGTGTGTATGCTTTGTATGTACCACTCTCAAAATCCTCAACAAAATCCTCAGCCCAAAGAACATGAAACCAATTAACTATCCTGTAGAAAAGCCCTAAACTCACTCACAAAGTGTGAAATTGATGAACAATTCCAACAAGCAGTTCGAGTATAGTTATTAACTTGTCTGGTCTCATAAGGCACTTCAATTTTCAATTTTTATTCTAACAATGTAATAGATTGTAAAAAAG
>JARJEB010032528.1:0-12660 GCA_030264535.1 Liometoxenus newtonarum | reverse complement strand
GACCTGGGGTCAACGGATCTCCACGAATCAAGGAAAAATAAGACTTTAATTTTTTTTCATGATCACCTTACTTTCCTATACCTACATACCTTCGGTATGTGGCCGGAAAGTAAAAATTGGCAACGCGGACCGCAAGATAAGTTACATGATTAACTTTATTTACACTTTGATTTTCAACTGGCGACAATATTGTTTGGAAAGTGTAATCTTGGTAATTCGGTTTTAGCATTTTAGTATAGATATAAAAATCAATGATTTATAAAAATTCATGGAAATTGAGAACATGTATTTTTGTATTTTTTTTATTTGAGAACTTGAAAAACTGTTAACATTTTTTTTTTATCATAGATAAACTTTAACACTAAACTTTCTACTTGTTGAGTATTTAACTGATACACTTTTAACGTTTCACTTGAACATTACTAAATTGATTAGTGTCCACACGGTAATCGGTGTTAGTCGATTAGCAACCAACTTTTTAAATGGATTTTGTGGTGATAAACTCCGAACTTTGTGCGAGAAGTGTTGAAACATATTTTTAACTTTCTTGATATATTGTTATATCGTCGAGTTCTTTTTCTTTTTATCGTTTAGACTTTTAGTTTATTCCCAAGTGGGTTATTATCCTTGAAACATTGTGATCAAATAAAAATGAACCTTGACAATTCGAATATTTGTGTATTGTCACTAACACTTTACATATCGTGACGTAACTTCAACTGGTACTATTTTATTTGCTTAAAACCAAACCAACCAATTGGATATATTTGTTTTCTCGGTTTTAGACAAATAAAATAAAATAGCAAGCAGAAGTTAAGGGGCTTAGTGTGTCAATAAAAGAACAGAAAATGGGTTATTAAATTTTATTCATAAAAATTATACAAAATTTCGACGACTAGATTTCCTTTTACTTTTTCCCTTCATTTTGTTGAAAGAAATCACAAAGCCGTGAAAACATAAGAAATATATAAATTGTTAACGATAAAATATCGGATTTTTATTTATTTATTTATTTATTCCAATATTGCCAATGCTAACTGGATTCTTGTTTAATATTACTTTCGATTATTGTTTATAACTCGATTTTGGAGTCATAGTTAATTAATATGTTGAATATGGATGTGACAAACCTATAAACATAAATGAACGACATTGAACTTGAATTTTATTGCTTTTTTGCTCTTGCATTTACCTTATCGTTTCAACTATTTTATAAATTGCAATGACAACCAAAGTAAATAGAGTTAAAACATACTTCCAACATTCACAATCCGCCGACAAGGAGTTTCATATAAAACTGCTATCGATATACTCACTGTAAACTACTCGTTGTAAAGTACCCCATACACGCTCCGAAAATCCTCTGAGGAAGAACTGTGGGGTCCTGGCCTGTCTTAATCAAACTGAAAAGACCTGCCGCAACGCCACACAAACTCCGGTCTGTCTGTTCAGTTCGGGACTGATATTTTTCAATTCTCATCCGGCCGCCTGAACAGTCCACAAATCTGCTCAGTCCATCCGGAAGGTCAGGACTGTGCAGTTTTTCCTCAGAGGATTTCCGGAAAATGTATGGCTGAGGGTTATTCAGGCCGAGTCCGGAAATCTGGACAGGCCAACTAATCAGTTTTTTCTTAGAGGATTTCCGGAGCGAGGATTTCCCATTTACTTGGAACTATTCTTGAGTAGATTACAAAGGGTACCTATATCGAAAGTTGACAAGTTCTTAGACTTATAGATATTCTGTTGGAATTTATTAATTTTTGTTTTTTGTCGTATGCACAGATTGCACCAAGAAATCGAACACTTTTATGCCTACATGTCACCGACACAGGTGGAACATCAAATACGCGAAGACGTCATATATCGAATCGAAACAATTATCAAATCATTATGGCCGGACGCTCAGGTGCAGGTGTTTGGCTCGTTTCGCACTCGATTGTACTTACCAACTAGTGATATAGATCTTGTAGTAATAGGTGAGTTTAATTTGCCTCTCTCCTTGCTTGGGAAGATAGCAAAGCAACTGAAAACGAACATTAATTGAATGTTTTATGCTTTTTTTTTTAGGAAAATGGACGAATCTTCCTTTAAGAACATTAGAAAAAGAGTTTTTGGATAAGGACATTGCCGAGGAGAACTGTATTAAAGTGTTAGATAAGGCTTCGGTGCCAATAGTGAAGTTGACAGATAAAAAGACCGAAATCAAAGTGGACATATCGTTTAATATGAGCAACGGCATCAAATCAGCCGAACTTATAATGGACTTTATGAAAACGTATCCGGTCCTGCCGAAACTTGTGTACGTTCTGAAACAGTTCCTACTCGAAAGAGACCTAAACGAAGTGTTCACTGGTGGTATTTCTAGTTATAGTTTAATCTTAATGTGCATCAGTTTTCTGCAATTGCATCCGCGACGCGACGAATTTAGTATGAGAAATTTGGGCGTGCTGCTCATCGAATTTCTCGAATTGTACGGTAGGAAGTTCAATTATTTGCAGACTGGTATTCGGATACGCAACGGCGGGCGCTACATCAACAAGGAGGAGATGCAGAAGGACATGACAGATGGACATCGACCTAGTTTATTATGCATCGAAGATCCTCTTCTACCTACGAATGATATCGGCAGGAGTAGTTACGGTGTCTTGCAGGTAATTCACACATTTCGCACTGCTCAAGGTCAAACTGAAATTTATTTCAATTTTCTGACTATTATGGCAGAAAATGTACATGTTGTTTGATGCTTATACCTTATACTTTATTTGGTTTTGACGCAAAAAAATATTAAAATTTTAGGTAAAAAGATCATTTGATTTTGCCTATTACACCCTGACGAAAGCCGTTCATAATTACACCGGAGAAGCGCGATATAATTCGATCCTCTTCAAAGTCCTCAAAGTCTCCGACGACGTTGTACGTTACAGGTCATGGGTGCAGAAAACATTCGGCAACACGCATTTCCAGGTTTTGCCAAATCACAGCAATCCAACATCGTTAAGACGACCTCGTTCCCTTTCGAATTCAAGCATGTCGAGTCTGTCAGGCAGTGGTGGGTCATTAGAAGTAAGTCACTTATCTTTAGTCTCCTATCATCGACAATATTTTAATTTCGCACTATAGAGGGAAGAATTTTACCCAATTTGTTGCTTACAATGGCAGTAAGAGATATTCAATGATTTTCAGAACCATACTCATCGTCTCTGTTTACCTCGTGCATCTTTATTACCGATGATCGACCTATAAAGTGCAACATCGACTCGAATATTTAATATCTACCTCATAGTCATGCTGATGTCTTAGGACGAAACAGCTGTCGATGACTGAGGAGATGTTGAGTATTCAAGTCGTTGTTTTGCACCAGGTTAACAGAGGCGATGAAAATGATTCTGAAAATCATTGACTATCTCTTGTTGCCATTGTAATGAAACAAATTGGGTAAAATTCCATCTTATTTTTGATTTATTTAATATTTTAATTCTTTATTTCTAAGGGATCCGAATCGCCTACTCGAGAAATACCTGTAAATACGAGCAGCATACGTAGAGAACCACCGAAACAGAATTCAATGCGCGGACAACACAACAACCATCGACATCAGCGAGGTAATCGATATAATTTCGCTGCGAAAAACACAACAAACGGTGGTAGCCATCAGAATAAATCAAGTCGACATCCGAAGAAGACGACGAAGAGCTACCGAGACTATCGGATCGAGACTAAAGAGTGAAAACGGCTACGAACGGTGCGTGCGTGCTTATGTGATGTTTATTACTCTTGAATACTTGGTTACGCAATAACAACTAGAACGATATCAATCAACAACAGTCAAGTCAATGGATGGACGTGCATTTGTGCAATGGCGTAATTATCGTGCTGCCCAGCTACCAACCAAAATAAAAACTGAATGAAGAAAAAGTGGTATGGTGTTCCGATTCGTTCCTTTCATAACTTTCATTTTTCTGCTGCCGAGATATCGATACATTTATCGACTTGTTTTTTTTTGTTTCATATATTATGTTTATAATGTGTTTAAGCGAAAAAATACCTAAAATACGCAAACGCGACGACTTAATACACATTTGTGTAGATAATTTAATTTTGAGAATTGCGAATTTCATAGATAATAACACTAACGATAACAATTACGTTAAGCAAACCACGAAATAAATACAAAAACAAGATAATAAGAGAATCACGTCAACTAGTCGACTATTATTTCAATATTATTGGAAATCGTTTTTGTTTGTGTAAATGTTGTGTTGCCTTTATTCTTCAGTGTCTGGGAAAGCTGGACCACAACAAGCGCGTTGATTGTTGACAGTTTTTTTTTTAGTCATTTTAATGGTAATTTTTATTATCATTTGGAAAAACCAAACAGGTAGACTTTTTTTGAAATTTGGTCTCTTCATCTTACAGTCTCGGCATTGTTGTTTAGTCATTTATCTATAAGTTACCTTACTAAATAAAGAAATGAATCTTGAACACAATTATCACAAACAAAAAAAAATTAGAAATTGAAAAAAAGGCTGAAATGGTTTTTTAACAATGAAAATATCTTTATTGTCCATAATTTTCAATCTTTTTGGTCAAAAAAGTAAATTACGCGTAAATATATTTACAATATGTAGAAAATACAAAAAACAAAAAATGTCAAAGAAAATCTTTTGTTAAATTGTAATTACCATTTATTATTTTTAGAAATTATTATAGGAAGTAAGTTATTTGATTATTCGTCAATCGTCATCTATGAATATGCTTTGTAAATATTTTCCCCTCATATTATTTAATCGTAAAAAATGCACCGCCAAAAAAATTAAAAACTTGAAACTAAAACTTATCTGTTAATAAACTAATAATATGACAGTTTTAATGGATTTGAAAAAAAATATGAAATTCCATATTATGAAACAAAAAAAATTTGTAAAATGGCCTTCAAGGATATTTTCTTTGTTAAAGCAGCGCCACTTTGGCATTAATTAGTAAAACTGATTGATTGTGAAACCAACACAACAAAATTTAATTCACCAAAAAATATGTTTTCAGTTCTAGGAAGATACAAAAATGTACCTAAACAAAAAGAAATGAAAGGACTGCACATATATGTATTTTTAAATTATAATTAATTCATTATCCTATTGAGTTAATTAAGTTGTTGTTAAAATGTTAAGTTGTAATTGTTCAAATTTGGATAGGATGGTAAGAAGAAAGAAAATGGGAAATCACAAGTGAAAATTTAAAAGTAAACAGTGAAGTAATCTGATAAGGAAACTAGGAAAGAAAGAACAATGTTTCATTGGAACGGGTATCATGAAGTTATTTTGTAATTTTTGCTTTGCACTTTTTTGACAATGAATTTGTTTACTTGGCAACTAAAAACAAAACATTAAATCAGCTTAAAACAAAAATGAAAACACACAAATAACTGTACCGTGCCATTAAATGAAAAACTTAAAGAGGAAACTTTACAATGATAATTAGGTAAACAACAAATCATTTATGATTCGCAAATACCAAATAAAACATTAACATGTAACAAGCGAAGTATATAAATAAGTATTTTACAATGGAAACAAATGAATCTAGATGAAAGTTAAGCAGCTTTGTTATGTGCAATATTGAAATTAGTTATGTTTATCTAATTATTAATATATTAATTGGAGTGATTCTAAAAGTAAGTGTACAAGATGATTGGGTAATGAACGAAAAGGAACTGCAACTTAACAATAACTGATATAATACTAGCCATAGATTATAATTAAGTTTGAAGAGTTGAGTAAAAATATGAAAACAGTTAAAGACAACATGCATTATCAAACACAAGGTACTACAACTGTTAAGGGAAATTAAATGAATGTGTAAACATTGATAAAATGTACGTGTCCATCCTCTTCTTGAGAGGACATATGATGAAAATTTAAAATTATAAAATTATACTGTGGAGGAACAATTTTACGTAATTATTCGTAAAATGTGTTCTTGATCGTGATATAAGTCAACAATATGATATAGATTGATAGTTTAAAAAGCAAAAATTTCATTTTATAGTTGATGAAAACGTCAAAGAAGGCAAAAAATATTAAGATATGTTAATTACTTTAAATTAATTACTTTAAAAATAATTAAGTAATTTAAACGTAAATTTTACATTTCTAAAAAAATATGTTTTGCTAAAGTTTGGATGTTATTTTTGTTAATTCAAAAAATGGTCACCTAAACGAAAACATATATTATATAATTGAATAATGGCGAAAGAAAAGAGTTAAACGTTATTATAATCATAATGTATTTGTAATTATTATTTTTATGCATTAAGGATTTAAGTTTTCAAATCAATCGAAACAGTAACAGCGCTTGCAATTTGATTAAATTCAAATTATAAACTGAACTATTGAAAAATGAAAGAAAAAAAACAAACAAATTGAAGATATTGTGATATAAATCTAATAATTACCTATGTACGTCGGAAAAAAATCATGTTTAATCTCTATTACTAAGTAATTAACTAAAACTTAAACTAAAATGGCATAAATTATGTTTTATGTGATGTTATGCGAAAATAGCCTAAAACTAAATATTTAAACAATCATTAATTCAAGCACAAGGTCTTTACAAGGGAAGAAATGTTTATGGAAACAAAAACACTTTCAAGGAAAAATTTGTTGCAGAAAAACTTCAAAACTAATAAAAAATGAAGTGTTGGGCACAAAATTATGTTTCTTGTTTTTTTTTATTAAAATTTAAAATTAAATTGAAATTATTGTAATGAAAATGAAAAAATGTGTGTGAAACTGGGCGTTTTCAGATAATGGAAAGTGGAAACTGATTGAGCAAATTGAATTTTCAAACCTGTTGAAAACGCCTTATCATAAAGCATGAAAAAAATGATTAATTAAAGAAAAGAGAAATATTTTTGAATGAATTCTTTTTATAACAAACGATCACTTCACATAAAAAAATATTTAAAATTGAAAAGCATATAAAAAATAAATAAAGGATGTTTGAAAAGAAAAAGAATGACAAATGCATTTCGTACATATCTCGTCACTAATAATTTTTGTATGTTACGTTACTAATTAGTAGTTTGTATTTTTATCTGTTCGTTTATTTTTACTTTCCTATGTTTGTATTCGTACTGTTCAGTTACTTTATGTTTTATTTTTCTTTGTATACCAAGACTCACTTTAATGTAGTCATTTGAGTTCCGATATCTTATGAAAATGATATCACAAGTCAACAATATCATTTTTTATGTTATTTAATTTTTTTGTTGTTACTTTGAAGTTTGATTTGATATAACGTTGCCATGGCTATAAAAGTATAGGACCATAGAATTGTTTACCAGTTAGAAGTTTTAATTAGTTACTCTTACTGGCTTATTATTTAATTGATTTATTTTAAATTTGTTTTGCATTCATATTACTGAGATTGATGCAATAATTGTATAATTATAATTGATATGAAAGTTTTAGAAATGTGCATTTTTATTGCAATCATCTAAAGACTTTCGTTTCAGCTCAACTTTAGTTTTAGATTGAAAATTCGTAACTGAAAAAGTAAGGATTTTAAACAAGACTCAACCCGTTTGTAGTTATACCAATTAATTAGCTATTTAATTACCAATAAAATTAAAATAAGTAATGAACTAATAAGACTACGACTACATTAACAATTTAAATTAATTGTCGATAAGTGTAGCTGTTGTAAGCATGAGTAAAACTGATCCACAGATTCATCATACTCTAAAAAAATATACTTTTACACCACTTTACTTATTAATTTTGATTGATATTGTATCTGAAACTTCGAAGTACGATGATTAGGTATTTATTTTTTGCTTGTTTTTCTATTTGTTGAACAAACAATAATATTAAAAATTAAATTAGTATTTATATAAAAGCGAAAACAAAAAGTAAAAAAAATGAAATTGTAAAAATTGACGATATGAGTATAGTATAAAAAGTCAACAATCTACTTTGTAAAAATACTGTTGCTATATTTATATTACTACTTCTGTATACTTATTTAATATTTGTTGTTTTCGAGATAAAAAAAGAAAGTGAATGTAAGACCACAGGGTTGCTTGTCATCAAGTACAAACGTTTATCGATACATAACTGAAAAAGAACGAAAAAATACTGAAAAAAATATATATAAAGCGAATAAATGAAAAGAAAAAAAAATCTATTTGCCACAGGATTTTTAAATGTACATTTTTATAGATTGTTATTGAAATATATTTTGTATCTTGTGCGCCCAAAATAATTTTCCTTATTTTCAAACACGAAGTGATGACGTCACGGAGCTAATTTTAAGCCGGACCACTTGTGGCAGAAAAAAGGAACACCTCAGCACCGCTAAGGCTCCAATTCCCTTCGTTCGAATTCGTGTTATCCCTGTTAACGCAAACGAAAATACGAACTCGAACGAATACAATTGTAGCCTTGGATGTGCAGAGGTGTTCCAATTGTACGGCATAGTGGTCCGGATCAGCTGTTCCATTAGAAGGTCAAATAGGTCATCCGGGGGACATAAAACATCTCCATGTGAGTTTCTAAACCTAATCTTTTCTGAGCACTACTCCGCTTGCGCATATGAAAATGTTTTTGGGAAAATAAAATTCAACAAGAAATATCACTTGAAAAATTATTTATTTCTCTGCAACTTCAAAGTTTTTTCTTCAACTTCAACTCTATCTTACAATATTTACCAAAATTAATTAATATTGTTGAATTACATTCGTTGGGATACTCTGGCGGCAACATTCCTCAGTTGTCCGTATACTTTAGATGGAGGTGATCCAAGAATCAAATTACAAATGGCCCTCCTCGCCAATTGAATATTTTGATAACTTCCCAAGATGTGTATTTTCGTGTCAGCGAGGACAATCCGTGTTTTCGTGACATTTTCAATTGTAAATTTTGTACGGCCACCTTTACCAGCCAAACGTCCAACAGCTCTCGATTGATGATCTCCTTTCAACGTTTTTACATCCTTAATTTCGAAACTTTCCATAAACAAATCATCCAATCTGAGCAGTGCCAAAGCATCATCAACTTCAAAGCCATAAATAAAAGCCCTAACGAAATCTGCAGCTTTTTGAAGATTACGAATGTCTGTTGTCTCCTCACCAACGCGTATTTCAACGTTACGCGACTTCAGGTTGAATCTAATTTGCAATTGCAAGTGTTCTACGACGGGTGTAAAGATTTTAAGCCAATTTTCTTTCAGGGGGGTGTAGCGATGTGCTGGGACTGGGATCTTACGCATTTCTTCTTTAGTTTCAGATGGTGTTTGGATCTTTGTGCGTTTTCTATCCGATGGGCGAGTTTTGGAACGCCCTTCAATGCCGTTGTGCATTTCCACGTCTATTTTCATATCACCAACTGAATTCTTCCTTCGTTTTGATGGCTTTATTGGCTGAAAACTGTTGGCGTCAATGTTCACGTCTTTATCGGTCTCCATCATTATATTATATTAATGACGATAATAAATCGTGAAAATCAGTTTATTTTGATGAGCACGTGGAAATTCTACATTAGCCACAGACCAAGTTGACAAATAAAAAGAACTAGGAATTTTGACAATTAATTGACATTTGACTTTTTTTGGCGTTTTGAAAATAATTAAAGCTACGTTCAGGTATTCAACTCTAGCTGCGTTCGGCTATTCAATTTTTTACTCTAAACCGCCTAAACACTCTTTAGTCGTTCGGCTATTCCAAAAAGAGTGAATGGAGGCACTTTTTTTATCGTTCGGGTATTAAAGAAAGGAGTGTATAGAATTTACTCGCAATACTGACAGCCTTTTCCATTTATTACACTAGTGCTACACTGGAAGCGGGCTTGTGGCGGTCTAGTGCAGCCATTCAGTGCAGATCAGCTGTCAGTTAGTAGAGCTGTCAGTTGTACTATGGTTTCGAATCGTCGATTAAATATACACCTTAGGCTTAGGTCCTTAGAAGTTCCACATAAAAGGTTTTACCATAAATTAATTGAGTAAATGACATATTGTTATATAACAGCACTGATTTGCTCCACGACCTCCTCGTGACGGTGTGAAAAAGTTGCACTGAACCTGCACTGAGTGTACACACCCAGTGTTAAATAAAAAACGACGAGTGGGTCGGTGGCGGATACACTGCCTGCACTGATTTATAAATGAATCAAGAAAACAGTGCAAGAAAAATGCACACTAGTGTACACCATTGTAATAAATGGAAAAAGCTATGTTATATCTCTATGGTTTTGACATATAATTGACATAGGACTTCGCCATTTCGAACTTTGCTTGGCCTTGGCGCTCAAATTTTTTAGGTTAGAAGTGCAAGTTTTCTCTGATTTTCTGCATAAAATAAATTCAAGCGGAATTAAAAAATAAAAACATTTACAATGTTTTCAGCGTCCAGTATGCGTTTACTAACAAAAGCAACTCGTATTAATTCAGTAAGTCAATAGAAAAACACTTGCTTACATAAATTATGTGTTTGTTTGGTCTTTTTAGAAACTTAGTTTGGTCAATCATGTTCGACACAGATCCTCGACACCTATAAACACAGTAATAATGTTTGTTCCACAGCAAGAAGTAAGTAATCGTATCAATACATCTTACATTTTCTAATTATTGAATTTTCAGTCGTGGATAGTCGAGCGGATGGGTAAATTTCATAGGATTCTTGATCCTGGTTTGAATCTTCTGATACCAGTCATTGATCGTGTAAAATATGTACAAAGTCTTAAAGAAATTGCAATAGATGTGCCCAAGCAAAGTGCGATTACCTCGGATAACGTTACATTGAACATTGATGGTGTTCTGTATTTGCGAATCATCGATCCATATTTAGCAAGTTACGGTGTTGAAGATCCAGAGTTCGCTATCACGCAGCTAGCACAAACAACAATGCGTTCAGAGCTTGGTAAAATATCACTGGATAAAGTGTTTCGTGAAAGGGAAAATTTGAATGTCAATATAGTCACTTCTATAAACAAAGCTAGTGAAGCTTGGGGTATCACATGTCTCAGGTATGAAATTCGCGATATTAAGTTGCCTAGTCGTGTGCAGGAAGCGATGCAGATGCAAGTCGAGGCGGAGAGAAAGAAGCGAGCCGCAATCTTAGAGTCCGAGGGTGTACGTGAGGCTGACATTAATGTTGCTGAAGGCAAACGGCAGGCGAGAATCTTGGCTTCTGAAGCCGACAAGCAGGAGCAAATTAATAAAGCTGCTGGCGAGGCAGCAGCGATGCTGGCTGTAGCTCAAGCTCGAGCAGGTGGACTGAAACTAGTTGCAAAAGCGTTAGCTGAAAATCTCGGGTCGAATGCGGCTTCGTTAAGTATAGCCGAACAGTATGTTCAAGCATTTAATAAACTTGCCAAGACTACGAATACTTTGATACTTCCTGCCAATGCTGGTGATATTCCTAATCTTGTTGCACAGGTGAGAGACAATTTGGTTTTTCACAATGACAGGTTTCGTTTCAACTTAAACGTTTAAACCGCTTAACTTTTAAACCGCTTACGCAGTAGCGCAGAGTCACACGATTTTTAAAGTTGGAACAGAACTTTTTGTCCTTGATTCTTAGCGATAATTATATGAATGTTTGTTTGGTTTGAGTTGTTTAGGCGATGGCAATTTATGGTAAAGTAGCACCAAGAATGCAAGCCCAGTTGCCCAGTAATCAATTAAATGCAACGGCGATAAAAAATGAAATTATGCCGCCTAAATGCGAGGATGACTTGGATGAATATTTTAGCGATGAAGAAGAAAAAAATAAATTTAAGACTCAGAATAACTTGCCGAACTCGACTAACAAATAGAGAGTATTAGCAACTTAAATATAATGAATTAAAACCGATACTTTAATAAATTGTACTCATATTACTTTTTCATTTTCCTGAGCGCTATTGCTCATGCGCATTAGATCCATTGCGAACGAATATTTGGGTCTTTTAATGCTTGCCAATTGTATCTATTAGTTTCAGGTTTCAAATAAACTCAGTTTTTGTACTGTGCATTGATGTATTTTGGGGAAATTATAAATTCGCCACTCAAAAAGGTTATTTTAAGGCTTTTACCCAAACGCGTTTAACAAAATCGGTACAGAATTTCAATATTATGGTTCCGATAGATTTTTAAGTATTTAACGCAAAAGTTATTAACGCAAGTAATTTGTAACATCCATTATTCTGTTTTACCTTTTTATGCAATAAAGTACGAACAGAATTTGTGCACCATAAAAGTCAAAAAGTTTAAGTCAAAGTGGTTGAGTAGTGAATTTGTATATAGGCGTATTTTGACTATATCACGAAATGTATTTAAAGGCTGGTGATCGAATTCGAAAAATACGATGCGGGGCACCGGCACCGCACAATACTTAGTATATCCGATACTTAGTATAACTATATAACAAAATAAGTTGCAGAAACGATGGAACCCAATCCGTTCCGGCGTTTTTTATCTCTGCAATTAATTTCGTTATGTAGGTACACTAAGATCGGAAAGTTCTTTTATTGAGGTGAATCAGATACTTTCCGGTAAATAAATCTGTGGTTAAATTCGCACCTCACAACTTTCCGACCGTTTCCACTACGATTTCGTAGAACTAGTCGATCGTAAAAGTAGTTTTCATCTGGAAGTAGAAATGACATTGATTACGTTTTGATATCA
>JARJEB010032510.1:0-15806 GCA_030264535.1 Liometoxenus newtonarum | reverse complement strand
TTTAACTTAAAGTTCTGAAAACGGTCACGTGCACCATCAGTTTCACGAACCGTTTTTTTGCTTTCACTTTAACTCGTCAGAAAAGTTACTTACAAAGAAACACACCTTCTGCCGAAGGTTAGAAAAATTGAACTTTTTAGCGTGAAATGGTACAAAGAAACAGCTTTAACTTTAACGCGTGCAAAAAGTTATGCACACAGAAATGCAGCTATTGCCATGCTGGCTCGCCATTCGGTTTGGATAATAAGTAGGCAACTTAATGATCATATAGTGGAACGCTTTTGTGATTGGTCGTGACTGTCATGAGCATATACTCACTAGACGTTAGTTTCTAAAAGCACTCATGAGCGTCCACGAAGCTAACGGTGTCCTCCGAAAACTCAGAAACATATTTCAGGTATAGAGATTGGCGGCATATTGAACATTTTCGCGCAGTTTCGTTTTCGCTTTGCCTCAAAAAAGAAGGAAATCAAGTTTGGGTCGTCAATTTTGCACTTATGCTTGCTTACGAACGATAACAAAAAGCACTCGCTTACACGATCTAACGGAATGCGACCTAAAACCTCGCCTAAAACTTTAATTTGGCGGGAAAATTGATTCTAATTTAACCTCACTAACGCTTTTCGGATTTAGTCCATGTCCATTAGCAGTTTTTGCACCAGAGTAGCAACAAGAGGTAGAAACTATAAACAAAAATAATGATGATAATGATTTGGATATATCCGAAAGAACAGCGGCAACAGCAGAAAATGATATGTTTCATTTAGTAACAACATTCGCAAAACACAATGTCACCGCTGAATTATTGCAAGATGCAACTCACGACGAACTTTTAAACAAACTAACCGAAGGTTGAATACAAAGTTATGTTTTGACATTCCACTAAAAATTCCCTAGTGCTCTTCTTTACCGACCGATTTTGCTCAATTTCGAACCAGGTCGTCTCATGCATTTTACGCACGGTTCGGAAAATTGAATTTTACTCACGGTTCGGAAAATTTCATTTTACGCACGGTTTGGAAAATAGCATTTTACGCGCAGTTAGGAAAATTGCCTTTTTGCCTCACGGTTCGGAAAATTGCATTTTACGCACGGTTCGGAAAATTGCATTTTACGCACGGTTCTGAAAATTGCCTTTTTGCCTCACGGTTCGGAAAATTGCATTTTACGCACTGTTTGGAAAATTGCATTTTAAGCACGGTTCGGAAAATTGCATTTAACGCACGGTTCGGAAAATTGCATTTTACGCACGATTCGGAAAATTGAATTTTACGCACGGTTCGGAAAATTGCATTTTACGCACGGCTCGGAAAATTGCATTTTACGCACTGTTCGGAAAATTGGATTTTACGCACGGTTAGGGAAATTGCATTTTAGCCATGGTTCGGAAAATTGCATTTTTCGCACGGTTTGGAAAATTGCATTTTACGCACGGTTTGGAAAGTTGCATTTTACGCACGGTTCGGAAAATTGGATTTTACGCACGGTTCGAGAAATTGCATTTTACACACGGTTCGGGAAATTGCATTTGACTCATGGTTCGGAAAATTACATTGTACGCATGTTTCGGAAAATTGGATTTTACGCACGGTTCGGGAAATTGCAGTTTACGCTCGTTTCGGAAAATTGCATTTTACGCACGGTTTGGAAAGTTGCATTTTACGCACGGTTCGGAAAATTGGATTTTACGCACGGTTCGGAAAATTGCATTTTACGCTCGTTTCGGAAAATTTCATTTTACGCACGGTTCGGAAAATTTCATTTTACGCACGGTTTGGAAAATTGCATTTTACATTTTATCACAAAGAATAACTGTGCCAAGTTTCATTGGGAAAATCGGAACGAAACAGGTTGAATTTCCCGGAAAACCTCATTTATTTGTATGATAATTCGTTTAATGAGGAAATTTTTTGAGTGGCATTATTTATATTGCTACACGGCATGTATTTTTTCACAGCGAATAAGTGTGCCAAGTGTCATTTGGAAAATCGGAACGAAACAGGTTGAATTTGCCAGAAAACCGCTTCCCATCACACTTTTTTCTAGATAATTACGTATAATATGGAAAGTTGATGAATGGCATCTTTCATATTGATACCTAAGTTGTAGAATATCACTAGGAATATATGTGCCAAGTTTCATTGCGAAAATCGTAACGAAACAGTATGAAAATTGAGAAAATATATAAGCTCTTATGCTGTCAAAAAGGTGTGATGGGAATAGGTGTGATAACTTCACACCGGTAAAGAAGAAAGCTATTGGCTGTCAAAATATTCATTTGTAAGTAACTGTCAAACAAATAATAATTTCTTGTAGAGCTTACAAGTCTCTACATTTTAAAACCTATAACATTTTTCGTTGGATGCATAGTCTGTGAGATATTAATTCGTAAACTTTCATATTAGTAACAATCACAAAACAATTAGTAGCTATATAGAGGTACGCATGGTAACCATGGTGACTTCCCATGAAGCATATGAAGATTAGATTAGTTTATACGAAATATGTAATGTACAGGGTGTTTTAAATGTGCTTTATACTGAGTGTTTCAATTTTTTTTCTTTATTTTCAAATTAGTATTTAATTTACGTATAAAAAATCGGTGCGTTAAATTCGCACCGCTGAACTTTCCCACAAAGTACACTACGATTTCGTAGAACTCATCGATCGTAAAAGAAATTTTGATTGGAAAGTGGAAATTTCTTGATTTGATCTACTAATTCCTTATGCCGATGTATTGAGACTGATCAGTCTTCGGTCCATGGATGGAACTATAGGCAACCCGTTGTATGCCCGACGCAAGCGCCTCTGCGAGTGCGCTTATCTTATCACCGATATTTTATTTCCCGCCTCGTGTTTCGCAAGGCGTGCTGAAACGAACAACCATTCGACTTAGCCTAAACCGTTGCTGACGTGCTCTTGGTTTGTTGATGCCTTTGATTAATTTCATGGCCGTGCTTGTCGTTTAGGTGAGTTCCAACACTTTTTGTCTTCCGTTCCTTGACGCCTGTGCGCGGTATTAATATGGGGTTTGGTTTGGTTTCGTGCGCTCTGGTGCGAGTGTGCTTATCTTATCACCGATATTTTATTTTGCGCCTCGTGTTTCGGAAGGCGCAAGGCGTGCTAAAGCATTAATTAAATATCGGGACTTAGAAAATATCTTTAAAATAGATTTAATTAAATAACGGGACTAAGAAAATATTTTAAAATTGAATTAAATACATATCAGGACTTAGAAATATTTTCAAATAAAATTAAATTAATAGGTATTCGGACTATGAAATAATTTTGGAATTAAAATAATTAATTTTCATTACTCACTACCGTGAGTAATAGATTTTTAGAAATTACTACAATTAAATAACATTGATCGCGTATTAAAGTTCAGATTTAACGAATTGGAAGTGACCGATCGATTTGATCTATATGATCTAAAATCTCGAAGCAAAACTGTCAAAACTGTATGTGATCGCCAGCCATATTGTTTCACTTGTCAGTTTCGTTGCTTCATCGAAAAAACCACAATTTGTATTTTGTGTTAAAAATAGTGCAAGGTGTAGAAAAAGCATAATATTATATTCACGATTATGGCCATTACTCACTCAGATGAATTTGCGCCACTCGCCTATTATTCAACAATCGTGAATAATGGATTTTCAAAATTACTGCAATTAAATACATAGATCGCGTATCAAAGCAACTCGCCTAGCGGCTCGTGGGCTCAAACATCATCTTCGTGAGTAATGGCTATTATAATCGCTCATATAATAATATACTATATTAAATTATTAATTAAATTTGGATTATATTGATAAACTTTACGTTACAACAAAAAATCATTAATTTTTTTCCGAACAATAAATTCGAATTTGTAGACTCGTTTCAAGTTGTTGTTTCGTCTTAATTAAATTTTACTTTATTTGTATAGTTGAAAATACTAATATTTTTTTTGAAACCACCGACTTACAATCTGAACGAGACAATATTTTCATTTAATTTCAACTATTTGTGTTATTCATTATAAAAAGTCTATTATTAATTTTCGTTTCGAATGGTAAATATAAGTTCACTTTTTATCTGTTTAGTTATGAATTTTCCGCAATAAATAAGTCATAACTTTTATTATTACAGATCAATGTAAATAGAAAGTATAATATTTGGATGACAAATTTTGGTGTCGCGTCAATTGGACGCGCGACAATTGGACGCACGACAATTGGACACGTACGACAGTTGGACTCGACGTCTTTAGGACTCATTGACAATTGGACGCATTGACAATTGGACGCAACGACTTTACGTCTTATGAAAAAAGTTCGGTTTGGGTAGTTTGGTTTGGTTTGGTTTGGTCTTACGAAAAAAGTTACCGAACGGTAAGGAGGTTAGTCTTTATTGGGGTCAGCCAGAGGGTAGTGTAAAAACACAAAACGTACTTTGGTTTTAGCGTACTTTACTTTTCCACAAGTTTTTTCATAAGACGTAAAGACGTTGCCTCCAGTTGTCGATGCGTCCAATTGTCAATGCGTCCTAAAGATGCCGCGTCCAATTGTCGTGCGTCCAAATAATTGCGTCCAAATGTCGCGCGTCCAATTGACTGCGTCCAATTGACGTATAACCACAAATTTTATGTGTCTAAATTATCGCAAATCGAAAAGCTGATGGAGTTCTATTTCGATAAGTAATTTAATTTAATTTGATCGTAAAGTGGAAATGAGATTGTTTACGTTTTGATATCACCAAATTTCTGGGCAATTTCTAGTTTCCCATCAAAATTACTTTTAAGGTCGACGAGTTCTACGAAGTCGTAGTGCTTATGGACGAAAAGTTGAGAGTTAAATCGGTTAATAGAAGAATTGTCTTCCAATTTTGTTAACTGTGGAAGCCCACATTGTAATCCTATCCTGGTAAATACAAATTTCAAATTAAATATTCACAATCTAGTTCTTCTTGTCAATAATAGTAAGAAAGATTGTTATGGTTAAGATCTTATTGAACAAAATTCCGGAAATATGACTTTGAGAGTTCGAGTGGGTATCTTCCTTAACAATCAGCGTTGTCGTCAGCGAAGATAATGAATAGCCTTTCTAGACAAATCTATATTTCGATTTGACTGATATCATTCCACATTACTTCCTCGTGCTGCTCGTGCACATGTCGTAAAAGAGTAAATAAGTTTTACTGGTTTCGCGCAAATAATAGGGTAGACCATATACAAGAACAATTTGCTAGTGTATCTAATGCAATCTGAGACATTTCATAAATTGGGGGGAAGGCCTGCAATTGGAGCTATTCTTAATATAAAAATGCTGTACGAAATTGGATTCCAGGAAATAAATCACTTTCGTTGAAGTTAGAAATAAATAGAAATATACTTAATAAAGTATGGAGAAGAAACATGTCTTAGCGTGGGAAGAGTTAAGGCTTTGACTATAGACTTCAACATTTTCAAAATACAACAATTCAAACAGTCGAAATGGCATATAAAAAGAACTAGTAAATAATTTTAATTTCGAAATCGAGTACATGCAAAAGTGTTGATTGTAAAAAGCTTTATAGCAAACAAAATTAGTATATTTGTCTTTATCTTTAAATTTTCAAAAGTGATGAAAAACTTTAAGTTTAACTAATGAGTTTCTTGAATTTTGATACGATGAATTCACACTGACAATTATAATTTATAATAATTATTGGAATAGTAAAGTGGAGGAAATTGGAAATATAATTCAAAATAGAGGGGAATCCCCAATTTATTCTTGCAACTTCAGTAATTATAATAGAGGTTTTTCTACACCTATTTAGTTACATGGTCATTATTAGCATTTTTGATTACTTAATTTGATCGAAACCGGTCGTAGCCTCTCTCATTGTAAATAATAGTATATTATTATATGAGCGATTGTGAGCATTGCTCACTCGAATGGATTGAGCCAGTCGCCTTGCGGCTCGTGGGCTCAAACATCATCTTCGTGAGCAATGGCTGTCATAATCGCTCATATAATAATATACTATTATTTACAATGAGAGAGGCTACGACGGGTTTCGATCAAATTAAAGGAGCCACTATAAAAACACAAAAGTATACACTTTTGTATTATAACTCTTATACGAAATATACATTTTTTTGTATACCTGATGATGATCGTAATTTGATCGAAACCGGTCGTAGCCTCTCTAATTGTCAATAAACATCTATTATTGAAGTTGCACATCCTTTACATTAAATAAATTAACTTTCGTTTCCAAAACGCATTCATTTCGCTCATACTGGTAAATTTCTGACAAGGCTGGGCTCGCCTCTCTTTTTCTGTTCGCAAGTTATTTTTGTTTTGTAAGTACACATTATTGCCATATATGTAGAGACATTCGATTTTTACCATTATCTATATCTCATATTGCCTAGTTCGTCAATTTGTTAGACTATGTTAGCAATTCGTTTCTTTTAACGTTTGAATTGAACGTTCGTATTTATTATTGCTCGTATTAGCTGTAGCAGTTACCAAAATAAAAATTTGAAATTCAAATTTTTCAATTTTCTTTATTTTATTTTCAAGAAGTAAGAGTTAAGTAATTAATTATCAGAATAGTTTAAAATTGTACAAATTGAGTGCGATTTTTTGAGTTGTAAAATTTTCAACAAAAAACACATTAACACGACTTGGTTTGGTTTGGTTTGGTTTGGTTTACCGTGGTTTGGTAACACGACTTGTACATTCCTGTGGAAGATCTTTAGAAAAACGCACTGTATATATCTACATGAAATGTGTTTATGTTGTTATTGCAATCATATTTAGTGTGTATACTTATTAAGGAAACTAATAAACAATGAGGGGACAATAAAATTTGCGCATAAATACGATCAGTATTAGTATAGAGAAACAACGGAATGCGATTAAACAGTAAGCATATGAATGCGAAAAATAAAAGAAATTATTTACGACTCTGCGTTTAGGTATATTAGTTATATTATTCTTTGATAGTAATCCTAACAAAACAATAATATCAATATAAAAACCCTATGAAACCGTATCGAAAGTATGGTTAGCATTTGTATAAAATTCAAATATATATTTTCTTTCGGCACTTAGTCTTCACGGAAAGCACTTAATAATGATGCAATCTTAATAAAATAGAAAACCTTAAATTGTTTGTTTCTTGTAATTCTGATATGATAGGCAGCCAAAGTGACTGTGGGCTCGGGTATTAATGACATAGTTGTTGTGAATTTGTTTGCCTACGATGAAAATTAAGCAAAAATGTTTTGTGTTCGAAAATATCTGAATTAATTCAAAATGGAACAAATTAAGAGTGGGACTTTTTGCGTTGTGAACTTTGCAGGCTGTAAATCTCTATGGGAGATCGTTAAATAAATGCACTGTATACTTCCTAACTACACGCAATTACAATTTCGACAATTTTTCAACTTTTTTCCTGATACAATTAAATATTTAATAAAAAATAGTTGTTAAGGCAAAGAAAGAAATGTTGCCGGGCAAGGGGAAGGGGGTGTTTAATTTGTTCACCCCCCAAAATGTCCGTGCAATTAGAATATTCCCCGTCATCATCAAAAGGTTGAAAAAATTTAAAATGAAAAGCAAAAACACCCCTACCCCCATCATCATCGAAAACCCACTGAATGCGGCCCTGACCTAAGCTAATTCTAATTCTAAACATAAAATATGAACATAAACTGGTTCAACAGTGAACAAATCGGTGCTTTAATATACAGTCTGTGTAAGAGTTACTGGGACAATTTATGGTGCCGAAACACTTATTTATTTAGGGTTTTAATTAATTATATTTAATCACACGCGCTCACATAGCGTACGCAGGGCCCAAGGGGGTGTTTATCTCCCAAAATCTCACTTAACTGAACAAATTCTAAGTGAAATATACTACAATTGTTTTTATAATTAGAATTAGAAAATTCAAACTTGAACACTCACCAGAAAAAATTCCTGGGTACGGTCCTGAGCGCTCACATAAAATTTAACAACGAAAAGAATTTATGAAATAAGCAAGTTTTCCATCATAGAAAGAAAGTTATTTGTCTAATGTTGAAGAAAAATGTCGAAATTGTAATTGCGTGTAGTAAGGACAATACAGTGCATTTATTTAACGATCTGCCAAGGGTTTTTAGGTCGTGCTCGTGTTAATGAGTTGCTTGCTGTAAATTCACTGTTGACCTTAATTTCCGGTTTCAGTTTCAAATTTTGTCTTAAGTCAATAAAATATTAATTAATAAACTTTTGAACTATCATGTAGTTCAAAACTATGGAATAAGTTTCTACAAAACATTTAATTATTTATCATGCAGATGCGGATTTATGCTGTGTTGGTGTTATAATTAAACATCATTGTTCCGTACCTAACCAAACCAAATCGAGTCAATCTAATCAAACAAGCAACAGGCACATATAATGTGAAGTACTAAGGATAATCTTGTTAATTGATTGATATGTGATAATACACTGCATTTTGTTAACAATGTCCCAGAGGTCGTATTAATGGGTCTTCCATTGCAAATGTTACAGTGCATAATTCACACTTTTGTAGATTGTTTTGAGGACTATGGCTTATGTCACAGCACCTAGGCCACTTAGTTGGGCACAAAGATGTAGTTAGTAGTTTGTAACCAACAGACGAGAGAAATCCGTGAAAGGAAAGTTTCGATCGGAAAATCACACTCTTAATTTGTACCGCACTTTTAACTCATCAGGATAGTTTCTAACAATAATTTAAGTCCTAAATTGAAAAATTTGAATTTTTTGGTATAGGCCGACAAACTAACTACACTATGTGAGTCACGCAAGCTCAAGTTGTCAATTTGGCTGGCAATAACATAAAAAAATCGAATTTATTAATTTTTTTATTTATTTAAATATTTATTTATTCAAGCAGTAGAAATGTCATTTAATTCTACCGATTGCTTGTTTTTGCATTCTAGGTCCTCCCCTTTCTACGGCAGGGCGTCTCCTATTTCATGTCCAAGGAGTTTTGTACGAAAATAGGTATTTAGATGGGAGTTTAGTCAGTAAGAATCTGACAGTGGCTACTGTCGGGAGTCAGTAGTTACCGAAAAAAATAGAACTGTCATTTCTAATAAAAACGCAAAGATTTTTGTAAAATTGGTTCAAATTAGGCGTTTCATTTATTGTGTTGCAGAATTTGCAACAGAAGACGCAATAACACGACGTAAACTTTTTACCATCTACATCTCCATGGCAGATGATTAAAAAAACGCAATGTATGCGAGTAAATACTTATAAAGATGAAACGTAAAATAAACATTATTGATAAGTGATAATGAATATAAACGGATATTATGAACACATTGCCATAATAGGACTGTAAATATTAACGAGAAAATCATAATAAAATATTAATAACTCGCCGCCTATAATAATTCATTACTCCAACGCTGATAACTACGATAAATATGAATCCTATAAAAATATTGCAGAAAAATACAAAATAAAAAGACGTGTAAAGTTAAGATTGATGGATTTCAGGATTTTGAGAGATTTATATCAATAAACCAAGGCTGTTCATCGATATTAATCTTTTTATCTTTAAAAATCCTGAAATACTAAAAACACGTTTACGTAGTTCCTGAACGAACTTAGCAAAAGGCAATTTCCGGAAGTATAACAGAATATTTAGTTTCTGAGAAAATCTTATTTCCAAAACGCTCGGAGTTCCTTGGTTTTAATGTATTTTCAAATAAATGTATTTATTTATTTTTGTATTTATCAACAAATGTTATCGGAAAAAATACAAGAAAAAGGAAGTAATTTGTAATTTATTGTAAGCGATTAAAAATCCTCAAATTAGGACCTGCATGAAATCGTTTGACAAATCGTCACATATTTGTTCTTTTCGAAAAAACGTTCAAACGCGGAGTCTTGGGCTGATTTCATTCGAAATTTTCTCACATCTACTTAACCGAATTAAATCGCACAAAGGAATCGTTTTCATTAACACGTCTACGTCCAACTGGATTAATTGTTTCAAAATTGTGGCTATAAGTAAAGGTAAAGAACAAAAGATTAAAACTTTCAGTCAGCGGCTGCCTAATTATTTTACTTTATATTAGGTATATATTTTGATTCAATTTTACCATCACTTTTGTGAAACAATTTTGTCAGATAAAATATAATGTTTTAAGATAGTTAAGTTACAAACCTATTTTAATATTAATTTTTATTAAATCCGAAAGTTGTATTGAAAATAATGAACGATGAAAATTATTTCCGTTGACTATATGTTGCGCTTCGGAAATAAAGCTAGAATAGTGAAAATTGGCTCAAGAAAAAAAGCGCAAAATGAAATTATTATATTAAACGATGAAATTTACATAAAAATAATAAAACCAAGAATGGATGATAATTAATATTTATTCCGATAAGAAAAAAATATATAAAGTCAATGAGAAGGTTTTTGTCTTTTTGCAGTAGATTTTCAGACGTTTTCAAACATTTTGCTAAATTTTAAATACATGAATATTTTTGATAAGTGAACGTTTTTATATCGCTAAAGTTTTAGAAAAGTACCTAAAAATAAAGGTGTAATAATTTCCGTATACGAAATTTTTAGAATTAGTTTCAAAAGACTTCCTCATTTCATCGGCTATTACAAAAATATATTAATTTTTGGTTCTCGAGTTTTTACGCGAACATTACACCTAGGTTTACATTTCAATCAACGATAATATAGAAATTCCATCGAATACCTTCATGTTATAGGTTATGCTATTTTATATTTTGCGGTTGCGTTCATAAATGTTGTTTTTGGTGCGTAAAAACTTTTTACGTTTACGCGCAAAATAAAATAATACATTCGCAAACCTTTGACGTCCGACGCGCACATCAACTCAACGAACAAATTGCTTTATATAGCTTTCCGAAAATTTCAAATAACTAAGAACGATTACTTTTTGGTACGTAAACTGAATTTTAATAGATTCCATTTGCAATATAAGTTAAAGCAACAAATAAAATTCGGTATTCAAAACAAATTGTTTCATTATTAAAAAGTAGGTATTAAGTACTTTACAAAAACTTAAAAAAAAAATTTTTGATTATTAAACGAATTTAAAATTTTACTTTTCATACTTTAATTAATTTTTCAATAATAATTTTCAACATTTATAAGAATTATATTTTTTGTAATGAGAATTAACAAATCAAAATACAAATTTTAAATCGTTTAATATTAAAAGAAAAAACATTGAATTTGTTAAAGTTGTCTCAAATATTTGAAAAATGTAATAAAAATCAACAAGTGATTTTGAAAACTAATATTTAATTATAGAGTGGTTAAAGTGATAAAAAATAGATTATAATTTGTACACTCACCTGTTGAACTTCTACGAGTAGCGTCGCGACGGACTGTTGACTACATCGCGTTCCCGTTTATATATTATTGCCGCCCGACCAAAACGCATTCTAGAGGGGCACGCCGGCGCCAAGCGTCTCTAACGCAAATCGCAAATCGCAAAACGGATTCGGGGGGCGGCCGTACATTTCTCTCACGACGCAAAGCTAAAATAGAAAATAAAAAGAAGAACAATATATACGAAACGTGAAACGTAAACGATACGTACCCGCTTTGACTTTGGCTAAACATATCTACGTATAGGTACTCACGTTTAGCTAATGCTTAAAACTTACCTACAACTGTAATTTGAAACAGATTAATAGCTCAAGACGCTAAAGATCCCATTCGAAGGGAATTTGCAGAGAAATTGGAGAAACTATTGTCTAATAAAAGTATTTTATACATTTAGGTAGTTATAGAGTTAGGTTTAGGTTGATATTAACTTTGTCTTTAACAGAGACAGAACTTTCCAAATAGTTTATTCTAAGAAGAAGAAGAAGTTAACAGGAAATAGTAGAAAGTCATGCATGTCTCTCAGTCTCAGCATCAGGAATAGAATGGTGGAAATGGATTCCAAGATTGATTTGTCAAATCTAACCTAAAAATCTGTACTTTTTTAGGTTGTAATTAAAAAGTGTCAAAAACACAAATTAATGGACTAATCGAGTTTTACCCTAAATAATATTGCCAATTTTAAATAGTAGTTTACGTAACTAGAGTGCAATTGCATCTTTCCACTCGTATTACGTACAATACTTTTTCTTCGACCACACAATATATGTATAATAATGTTATACACTTAAAGAAAACAAATCGGCTGAAATAATAAAGTGAGGACAACCCATCGGACAAGTTCTATCATCTGGTTGCATTCATACAGGCGATTGTAAACTTCCTGGCCAACTTCAGTCTGTTCAATTTACTTTTCTAATTTCATTTCGTCACAGAATATAATAATTTTATAGATTGAAAGAAAACCAAAGCAAATAAATTAATAAAGTGTGTATAGTTTACCATTTTCTTTTCATTATGTAACACCTTGAACGTGTATAACGGATGTTCGTAAAGACTGGTTTTCAGCGCCGCGCTTGCTGTTTGTGCGATTTTGTCTATTTTCCGTAGTGGTCGTATAGAAAAACATAATTATGTATGGCCATTGAGGGGTAATCAGGAATTTTGTTATTTAGCGTAGAAAAGTCCAATACTTTTGACAATGACGATGACAATTCATGGTGAAATAAATTGCGACTATGGGATAATGTCAAGGACAAAATCAAACGGTTTATATGAGCGCAAATCACAGGTTAATTATTTGACATTGGGTTTACCCCATGACCGCCATTTCTCTCACTTCTGTCAGTTTTTCAGTTCTTATAAAAAATTTAACTTTAAATGTGCTGTTTTTGCACCAATTAATTTTGATCGGAAAGTGGAAATTGTAGAGCAATTTAGTGATATTAAAAATGTTATAAATCAAGATTATTTTAGGATCGACGAGTTCTACGAAATCCTGCGTAGTGGGTTGTGCGGTGCGAATTTAACGCACCGATTTTTATTTTAGGTATATGAAAAATATTTGCGATCCGAACCGGTACGGAATTCTTTGATTTCGATGACGTTCGAATAGTAACTTTCAATATTTATAATGATAACCTTCCTAAAACCACTTTTTCGGACTCCGGGACGTACGTCATTCGTAGAAATCTGTCGAAAATATTGTCCAAAAACATAACATTCCTTATCAGTTATGATACTTTCGGTAAAATTGATAGTTCATTTTCATTTCATTTTTTCATTCTACATTTCATTTTCCTTGAATTTTTGCCTACTTGATTTGATTTGACTCGAAATAAATTCCTAAAGCTTAATTTAGATATATGTACATTGCTGATCCAGGAAGCTAATACCTACATAAGTAATAGTTGGTTGTTTGGTTACTGATACTTAACGAACTTAAAGGTCGTAGACATTTACTAGGTATAGAAGTTATTTGTTTAATTTTATTATTATTATTATTGTTGCTCTCTCGCATATAATTCTGAGAATACTACAATCTACATACGTTAGATATCTATGTCTATGCACATATTCTGCGTATCAATTTTGGTTAAGGGGTTACGCAATTAACGTGTCGCCTGTTCGGGGATGTTGCTTTGTGGCTTTAACTGCTTGCCTTACTTCCACGCTTATACCTATATAGATGTATTCAACAAGCGTTCCAAACATGTCAAATGCTATCTACTAACAGTACTAACTCGTTCCATTTTAGATATAGGTTTGTTTGAACATTGAACATCAGCCTGTAGAATTTCTTGACAATAATATTCCAATAGCCTAACTAAATATCTAATAATAATAATGAAAATATTGTTTTTATTTTATATACATAATTTTTGTTCAAACACTCGGTATAAACATGTAAGAAGAATAAAATCAGAAAGAATAACTAATTTCTGTTCACGTTCGCAGCTAAAATAAACGAGTCAAACTCATGGCAGTTGGGATTTGTATTCCTAAAAGCCCACTGACGGTTGGGGAGAGAGTGGGAATGTGGGACGGACGACGACACACCACGATGACAGTGTATTGTACTGACAGAAGGATTTTATAGAAAATAAATTGCGAACAGTCCGCAGACTATTATTTCGTATTTACCTTAACAATAACAATTTGTAAATAATCAATCAAGTAGCACTAGTAACAAAATTGACAACTCATAGTAATGTCATGAGTTTGACTCGTTTATTTTAGCTGCGAACATTGCGTATGTTACATGCCATATGTTCGACGGTAAAATAAACGTTCTGTATACTAACAGAAGGTTCACTTCGTGTCTTTCGGCTGGCTTCGCTTGGTGACCTGTTGTGTGGAGGTTGGAATTTGCGGGAAATTTGATTTTAATGATTTTGCCTCACAATGCAAATAGAAGAATCAAATTTCCCACAAATTCCTACCTCCGCACACAACATGGCTGACACTCAGAAAGTCGCCAAATGAGGCCTGTGCTAGAGCTAGAACAGTCGACAGAAGCAAACATGAGACCTGTTAGGAGGTCGTATGCTAGTGAATGTCACTAAAGTAGAGTCTGGTAGAGTTGGAGCACAATTATATAGATTTAGATTTAAACGTGATTGGACAAAAGCTTGCTTATTAGAAATTCTTACTTTAGTTCTCATATTTTTCTGGATTCATCTTTGTCTCTGCGAGCTGTATGTAAGTACACACTAAGAAAGAGAAATTGTTAAACGCAATCTCTAGAAATAAGCATAAGAATATAAGGAAGTTATAGGAAGTGATGGAGGAAATGCTTGTTGTAAAATTATAGTATTTTGTTGATGGAGGCATAATATAAGTATATGTATATTGTTATCCGAATTAATGCCTGCCTATTAAACGGCCTCCGCAGCCGTGAGCAAAGGGCGCCGAGAATCTACACCCCACATTCCTACAATTCTCAATTCAGCCGCCGACAACAATCGTGTGCGAACCATCAAACTGGAAAACATCGCCGTGGGAGATACATATACGTATAAGTGGAATAATAAGCATTAACGCTAATCGTTCATAATCGAATTGTAAATGTATCGCATTAAATGTTCGTTAATTAATCTAATTATTTTATTGACGACACTGAAGCAATTGATATACTAAATACGATTACGTATACCGTGTGATTATTTTATCGTCGAACATAGCATGTGCTGTGTTCTTACGTAAGTACCATTAGCGTTCCCAGGGCGGAGGGGGGGTGCAAGGGTGAAATTGCACCCCCCCAAAATTTCCAAACCAAACCAAACCAAACCATTAGCGTTCCCAGGGAGGGGGGTGCAAGGGTGAAATTGCACCCCCCAAAATTTCCAATTTATATATATATAGGTTATTCAGAAATAACCTATAGTATTTGATTTATGATTTGTTTTATAAATATAATTAACTGATTATTTGCTTCCTGCTGGCTGTATTATTTATAATTTATTTCCAACGACTGGACACCCCAAGAACTAGTTCTGGTTACGCCATTGGTAAGTACGACGGTGAAATAAACGAGTCAAACTCATGGCAACGGAGAGAGAGTGGGGATGACAATGCATTGTACTGACGGAAGGTATTGGCCTTTCAGGATATTTAATTGAAAATAAATCGCGAACAGTCCGCAGACTATTATTTCGTGCGTATACTTTTATTATTAGTTCTACCTTTTCTTCGGTTGTGTACAAGATTGATAAACAATCAATTCAAACGATGACAATAACAAAATTGACAACTGACAGTAACGGCATGATAATAGAAATTATTTTTATCGTCCATCGCATCTGCCCACATCTTCACTCTCTCTTAGTCCGTCGGTGCGTCGTTAGCAATACAAATCCCCACTGCCATGAGTTTGACTCGTTTATTTTACCATCGTACATAGGAACATTGCACATGCT
>JARJEB010032493.1:0-31086 GCA_030264535.1 Liometoxenus newtonarum | reverse complement strand
ATGACCTATAATTGACTCGTGTCAAGCTTATTATTCGTGAGTGGTGATAATGTCTGTCATATGTGCCTGCACACACACATAGTAATCGCTGTTTTACGTGGTCGTCGCGGATAAAAATTTTAATTTTTAGATCATATTTTTTGTTCGCAAAAACTGTCCCCAAGCTATATCCCTGTTAATTATTGAATAGTAATTAATGGTAGTTATTCTAGTTTCAGAAGTGTAAATTGGCTTTGTAAAACTCTTAAATTGTCCTATTTTTATTAGCCTACGAATATCCCTTGTTGCTATTTTCGTCAGGCCGTTTATTTACTTGTTTGTCGTCTATTCCTTATTATTATTGACCATACAATATTAACGCAATTTAAAAACAAGTAATACTTTTTGAGAATATCGAATTCGCTAAGTCTTAATCATTAATTTTAAGCAAATATAATATTTAAAACATATCAATGTGTATGTTGAAGTATGTACAACTTAGCTAAACACCAAAAACAAAAAATTAAGAAGAGACCCATCACGTCACATGCTCATGGGCTCTTTCCAATGCAATTACATACCCATAAAGATAATAGAAAAATGATAACAAATAGAAAGCCAGCTTGACCCATCCTTCACACTGGCACTTATTTAATTGATCCATGTTCATGATGCTTGTCGGATCGTACAATCCAGCGCCTGACATAACAGGCCTCGTTCTATATCGATTTATATGATAGGCGATCAAAGGTAGATTTATAATCACGGAAATCCATTCGCCGGATGCCACAAACAAGATATTGAAGAACATGTGAAGGATATATTCCGGCAGTACCAGCTACAAAATAGAAATTGATTAAAATGCAAGAATGACTGGCATAAACAAACACTAAAGTCGGGACTTGGGACAATTCTTTTCGTATTATCATTGTATACTCACTGGATTTAGACTGTTGCATTGATCTATTGGATTCTTGTGATCTGTTTTCAATTCATCGAACGCAATAACGTGGAATAACGAAAAGAAGATGAGAAAGGCGTCGACGATGAGTGCTATAATGTAGGATAATGCTGGGAAATTAAACGCCATGTTGGTTATGTTCCAGTAGTGGCACGGCACTAATTTATTTTAATTTGTGGCCAGTATTTGTGTAATGGTTGGAGAGTTGCACTTTATCGGGTTGACACTTTATTTCATTACACGGTGAAAGAACCTGACTCTTGTCTCTTGGAGTGTCACCTGGTACCTGAACTGCCAGACGTGACATGCAAACAAAATGAAATGACGGATGACGCACCGCAATGCGGCAACGCAGCCCCAGCCGGCCGTGCAGATGACAGACAAGTCTATAACTTCTTAAGGCCCCATACACGGTCCGGAAATCCTTCAAGGAAAAACTGTTCAGTCCTGGCCTTCCGGATTTCTGGAGCGTGTGTGGTAAAAGCTGAGAGGATTTGCGGACTGTTCAGGCGGCCGGATGAGAATTGATAAACTATTCTAAAAACTGAACAGTCCGTCAGGTCAGTTCAGTGCAATTCGACCGCCGCGCATTCCCGAAGGCCAGAACTGAACAGTTTTTCCTCAGAGGAATTCCGGAACGTGTATGGCCGAGGGGTTACTTAGGCCGCGTTCGGAAATCCGGACAGGCCGACCAAGCATATGGGTTCTTAAAGAACCCCATACACGCTCCGGAAATCCTCTGAGGAAAAACTGTTCAGTCCTTGCCTTCGGGATTTCTGGCTGAACAGATTTGGGACTGTTCAGGCGGTCGAATGAGAATTAAAAAACTATTCTGAATGTCTGAACAGTCCGTCAGTCCCGAACTGAACATGCCCACCGGAGCGTGTGTGGTGTTGCGTCAGGTCAGTCCAGTGCAGTTCGACCGCAGCGCATTCCCGAAGGCCAGGACTGAAAAGTTTTTCCTCAGAAGATTTCCGAAACGTGTATTGGGGATATTCAGGCAGAGTCCGGAAATCCTGACAGGCCGACTGAACAGTTTTCCTCAAAGGAATTCCGGACCGTGTATGGGGTCCTTAACTGATAATCAGAGGAGTAGGGGATGATTTCTCAACTTCACATTCATGTGGATTTGATATGAAAACGAGTACGAAACAAAAGCAAATATTGTTTTAAAGAACAATAAGAAAATATGTGCACTGAAAAAGCAAAAATATAATGAGTATAAATCAGCGTTGTGTCTGTGTCTTTTTTTTTATGAAAATATTGTTTTATTTATTGAAAAGTATGAGAAAAATAAATCAAACCAATAATTAGGCAACCACTGGTTTCGTTGCATATAAGGCCTGGATCTCAAATCTGGGAGGCGTTCAGATTTATACCGTTTCCCAGTGGCAACACTCGTGCAGATCTCGTTTTACACCGGTTCATCAATGCCATTAGAACACAAAAAGTGCAAAAAAGTGCACGAGCGTTACAATACTTCTGTCACTGGAAAACTCCCTTAGATTCCGTTGTTTGTGTGGGTTAACTTTGCTGAGGGTTTTATGACGTCAATTTATGCTGGATGAAAAACTGAAAGCTCGTGCAGTAACAACATGTGAGGTTATGACTTATCGTGGCTCGTTTGGTGACCTTCGGCGTGTCAGCCATGTTGTGTGGGTGGAGGTTGGATTTTGCGGGAAATTTGAATTTACCTCACAATGCAAAGCAGCTGATTCAAATTTCCCGCTAATTCCAACAAGGTCACCAAGCGAAGCCAGTTGAAATTTAAAAAGAGACAAAGTCTCGCTTCTGTTAGTATTTAATTCATATTATTATGAATTGATACACGTATCTGCACATGTTCATTGCTTATGTTCTGTTGTGTTAAATGGTTATGCTTATGTCATACATAAATTCAGCTGTAAGTTAAAAAAGTTATGAATCTGAACGCACCTAAGCTGTACTAATTTCCATAATAATTTCATGATAGGCAGCCCAATATGAGCACTTGATTATTGGATTGCCTATATTCCACTCCACAAATTAATGAAAATTTTTATTGATAATTTCTAAAAAACCATTCATTGAGCTTTTTATTTAATATTTTCCGACTCAAATATTAAATACTAGACTAAACACCTTCTAAATTAGCTTTATTTTTCTTTGCAATTTCAACAAGTCGTAAAGTCAATCAACTAATCAAAACAACAAAAGTTCAAAATTATTCCTACTGATGTCGCTAACTGAAAGAAACAGTAAAATATTTCAATAATGAAATCATTTGTTTCATAAACCTAAGTTTGTCGTTACTCGTTAATTGGCAACAATTAATGTTGTTCACAAAGAGAACAACAAAACACTTAAGGTAAGTAAACAGAAGTGCCAAGTAAACTATTAAGTTGTTGCTGATGCAGTTATAACCAAACCAAAACACTATTGCGTAACCATAGCAACTATAACTATGTATATATTTGATTTTTATTGCAATTGTGTTGTTGTATTGTGTTACCATTTGCATTAGATCAGTACCGTCGCCAAGGTGTAGCATTGAGGCAATCTACCAAAACCATAGCAACCCAACGGCGTGCCAGCTGTCAAAGTCAAAGGCCAGGCACATTTTGCCTTTTGCCTCAAAGCGCCATCAAGTCTTGTGCCTCAGGGCTTGAACAATTCTGGCGACGGCCCTGCATTGGCTATCAACATTCAATCGTATCGTAATTGATATTATTACGTTATTATTTTCATAATTCTCATTGTTATTGTTTCGTTAGTTGCTAGTTTACATGATATAGTCTATTACGAATCAAAACATATAACAAAATCCACAAAACCATGATAAAACAATGAAATAAAAACTGAGCACGTCGATAGTCATATAGTAAACGAAAAACCATCGTTCAAATGGCAATGTTTTTCTTGTTTTTGTAAATTATAACGTAACATGATATCGATATCATTTCCAAAGTGAAAACAAACGCATAATTAACGATTGAAGAGGTTCGTGTTTTTGAAAACAAAAAAAAACTATGATGGCATCGTTTGCCTGCCCTATTATTGTATTATATTTGTATCGTCACCAATTGTTCTGAGTTTTACATTTTTACAGCGACAACTCCATTGAACGCACGATGCAATCGACTTCATTCTTCATGGTTCATGTAATTAGGTAATTCGATCGTTTTCGAAGCGCATATATACATTTATACGCACATCGGCACATCAGCACGGTTCGTTTTTATTAGTTTGCATTAAAACAAGTCAAGAAGTCCCCTCTGTTGCTGTTACATTTTAATATATTTACGTTTTGCATTCATTTGCAAAGTTACAAGTTGCATTAAGAAAGCAAGAAAGGTAACACTCATTGAGTGAGTTGGGCACAAATGAGGCAAATATACCTAGAATATTTTTGTAATTGGATATTCAACACGCTGTATTAACACACACACACACACACGCACACACACACACACACACACACACACACACACACACACACACACACACACACACACACACACACACACCAATGCACGACCACACAAATGTTTAATTTCATATTTTTATTATTAACATTTTTATTATTTTCAATGGATAAAAATCTGGTCTGTATATTATTAGAAATAAAAAATCGGTGCGTTAAATTTGCACCGCACAAATTTCCGACCATATACACAATAGGAAGCTTGGTTTGCTCGAAATTTTGTTCACGTACAGCACGTAGAGCATCACGCCAAAAAACATGTTTCGGACTGAAGGAAGATTCATGGAGATTCGTAGAAATTTTGCCCGAAAACATATCTCTCTTTACTATACATTCGATAAATGGAAAAGTAAAAATATTATTTTATGTTTAGCTAAGCAAAATGGTTGCCAAAAATATTTAGTTGACCTATAGTAAGTCAATAAATTCTTAATAATATTGATAAACAAATTAATCAATATTTACACCTTTATTATATTAACGTGATACAATTTTTTTTGTTGGTCTTTTGTTTCTTTAATTCTATTTTTTTTTTTTTAGTCTTGCCTCTGCAGCTTTCATTATATTCTTTTCTTGTTTGTTTTCTTGTTGCTTGCTTCGTCTCGTTTTAGTTATATTTTTGTAAGAAAAAAGTTAATTTTTTTCTTGTTCTTTGGCTCTGGCTTTTTCATATTGTAATATTAACTCTGGTAAGTTGGTTCGTCGATTATACGGAATGTATTTTGTCGTTAATATAGTCAGCAGGACGGTCACGTTCCACTAATAATATTGAATTATTGGAGACATTTATTGGGTCAGCGCGCCTACAAACAACAATCAGTTTCTTATTTTCCTTTTCATACTTCTCTCGTTTTGTGCAGTGTTTGATAAAAAAAAGCACAAAAGCCCGTTTGTTCCTGACGCCTTTGACGCCAACTCGATTTGAGTTGAACTGAACTTGGAACATTCATAAATACAGAAAACATGCGAAGCTAAATAAACATCAGCCTGGATTTTGGATATGAAATAAAGTTACGCCATTTATTGTTCTTGAATAATAATCCAATAGGAAAAAGCTTAACATTCATAAATTATAATGTAAAATCCAAGTTAACCATGAATAAATGAATTCAGGCGATTTAAAATAAAAAATGTCAGTAGGCCTAGCCCTGCCAATCCAAGATTATTGGTTATTTTGGTTGGTAGCACTGTTTCTTAACCTATTTAATAGCCATGTCAAAAAATAATTGATGTTTTCTCAAATTAATGTTTTGAAATCGATTGTAAGACCGATATATCGATAAAATATGTCGATATTTGCGACATCTGCTAATTATAACCAAAAGTAAAATTAACATAAGATAATCATTTCGAAAATTTTATAAGCATAAGTATATAGTTAATTATCCGAGGTCCAAGGTTTCAAATATATTTTTTGACTTTTGGATTAAGAATCGATAATTTTCAAAAATCAATATTTTTCTATCGATAAATCGGTCACGTCGATATATACCATCGATTAATCGGTATGTTCGATATATCGATATCTCTGCCAATTTTAACATCGCACAAACGTCAACGTCAACATGACAGTGACTTTTCACTTTTTCACATGGGTTTAGGTACGGCAGCTTAAAATACAACAAAAATTCTTTAAATATAGTATATTATTATTTGCGCCTCTCGCCTACGGCTCGTGGGCTCAAACATCCTCTTCGTGAGTAATGGCCATAATGGCGAATATAATACTATGCTTTTTCTACACCTCGCACTATTTTTAACACAAAATACAAATTGCGATTTCTCGATGAAGCAACGAACGAGCACTAACTGACAAGTGAAACAATATGGCGGGCGATATACATGAACTATGGTCGGAATTCTTCGGGTTCTTTCGAGATCTTAGATCATATAGATAAGTTGGATCGATCACTTCAAATTTGTTAAATCTTGTTGAACTTTAATACGCGATCAATGTTATTTAATTGCAGCGGATTCTGAAAATCCATAACTGACGGTAGTGAGTTATGAAAATCCATAACTCACGGTAGTGAATTATAGGTACCATTAATCACTCAAAACATCCTAATAATGACCATATAACTAAATAGGTGTAGAAAAATTTGTTTATTGATTTCCTCATATCAATTTCAATTTGGAAGTCCCGACTTCTATCTGAAGATACTTAGTAAAAGATGAAACGAAACAATATTAAGTACTCACCTTTTGTTCGTTTTGTTGTGATTGTAATTGCTGTTGCGATAAGAGTTGTTCGCGTACCATCTGCAATGAGAGTATCATTTCAGAAAGTCTTCTTTCCTTCTCCATAAAGTTATCTCCGGATAGTGCTTGATGTATCGCGGCCGCCCCCTCATCACTGAGAACAGAGAAATCATTAGATATTACTGACCATTTTCACCTTCTATACATATACTTATATGAGATGAGAATATAGCAGATGCAAGAGATCGAAGCGAAGATAACAGAAAAGAGTAGTCGGAAAGCAAAACAAAAGCAAAAAGAAGGCATGCAGTTTATTATGGATGCTGGTGGTGTACCTGTACATAGCAACAAACACAGAAGCAGTACGGTACGTATTCAGAAAGTTTGTTCCAGTTAGGTTAGGTTAGACGATATATTATTCAGAGATGCAGCTCGGACACTGGTTTCCGTAGCGGTGTCACCTCTCAATGTGCACGTTCACGTCCGTTGTGAACGGCACGTACTTGTCGTCTTTTGCCATTGGATAAGGTACAGTACTAGTTCAATAATGTAATATGCATTGGATATTAAATTACTACAACTACTGGTCTGATAGGGTAGTGCGCGCACATGGTAAGTACTATCGGCTAGTCAAGTCAAGTCAGGAAGAGAAGGAACTTTGATTTCCCCTTTTCATCCACGCACGTTCATATAGATATATACAAGCTGATGCATTATTCATATATCCTTCTTCCCAGTTCAGAATTCCATCAAATCAACAACTGATTGATGCTAAGAATACAATTTATATTAAAATTATTGTTATTGTTTTAATCAATATAATATCACTAGAGCTATATTTGTTTGTCTCATGTCTATATTTATTAGTATCACAAAGTTATGCAATGGTTCGCAATCCGATGAATGAATGGAACGAAGAATTAGGTTAATCGGTTATGTAGCTTTCTATATATATTGGATAATTTTTATATGAGTGCTAAGTTATCAGACATGGAGCAGGAGGGTTAAAAAGTCAAGGCGAATTCGATTACTTTATGCTGGTGTTTTCTTTTCAATGCTGATTAAACTGTTATACAACAATAATAATAAAAAAACTCATGTTCCAATTATAACCCAGCATGCTGGAAAATGCATTACATTAGGCATTAGGGCGATTATAACAGCAGTGGCGTAGCTATCAGAAATGTTTAGAAAAAGTGATGAAAATTTTATTACAAAAATTAAAAGTTCAATTTACTTTTTTTGTACTTTTAGAGTTTTTACTAAAAATTGGTATTACATTACAAAAAGTTCCCCTTCCACCGCCGCACCCAATTGTTCCGCCACTGGATTATAATAATATCGCAAAATAATATTAAGCCTGTTTTAGATGATCAAAATTATCCACGTAAAGCAGCGGCATTTGAATGTCTAATACTAGGAGTGACATCTGGTGAGATGATATTACATAATATGATTAGAAACATAGAGACGAGTAAGCTCTGGATGTTTAGTTTAGTTTACATATATAATTTTTGCTATAAAAAGTTTTCTCATTATCCTACACTGCTTAACCCACTTAATAGTAATAGACTAATTGGCGCCCAACGTGGGACGCCAATTTATAATCGGATATTACTATTCAGTGGATTAGCCAGGCCAGTGTAGTAGGTATACTTAATGAGAGAACCTTTTTATTACTTACCCTCAATTATATAAACACAACCACAGCTTACTCGTCTCTATGTCAATATATCATCTCACCAGATGTCACTAATTTTCATCACAATTGTGATGAGATTTTTGAACGAATTTGTAACCGTCAAAAATAGGCTTTAGACGTAAATAGGTAACACTCACGAATTATTCGGTGTTGTTGACGGCGTCGGCCGTTTTTCTTCCTTTATCGTGCTGTTATTCATCTTGGAAGTCAACCGCTTGAGGACGTCGTCCATCGAACGTTTAACGGTAGGATGAGAGGAACTATTGTTATTATGTATACTACTATTATTATTATTGTAATGAATACTACTAGTCGTTTTATTTAAGTCAGACGTAGGTGAACTGCATTCAGATGAGTTACGCCTTCGGCTGCTATTATTATCCAAATTCTCTTTGACAGCGCGTTCATGAAGCATTGTCGTGCTGCTATTATTGTGCAATGCCAGATTTAGCGTGGCCGGCGTCGGATTCGCACAGGGCTCCTGCGACGCCGCCACTCGTTGCTTCTTCATCGGCGGACTACGATCCTCTTCGATGCCATCATCACTGCCGGACAACGACGCCGACGATGATTCGGATAATTTATACGCTTTGTAGTTGACTTGATTAATGTGATCTTCTTCACCCAAGTCGCTTAAATTGTTGCTACTCGTTTCGTCTAAGTCAGTGAGACCTCCACCGTCGCTACCACCGCCGATAATTGTCGGCGGAAGTGGTGCGACTTCGTCAGCCACCACGCAACTTGCAGCGACACCTGTACCAGTGCCTTCGTGCAATTTCGTCGGTGGCGATTTTCGTTTGGAAGACATGGTTCTGAAACAAAATAATAAAATCACCATATACATCCAATCTTCGTATAACTATTTTCGAAATGATGAAAGGTGTTAGGTGTTATATTCGAAGTTGTTATTTGTTATTAGAAGTCCATCAAGTTTCCCATTAAAGATGTGTGTTATTTAATTAGCCCCAAGGAGTGAAAGCCGCATGCCAATTTCCGTTAACAAATAACTTCAAATTGCATTCGCAGCTTAGATTTGACCAACCGATCAAATTCGTGAAATCATTGCGAAATTATATGAAGCGAAATCACGCAAGGCAAGATAAATTCGTCATAAATAAGAAATCGAATAACGAACGAAATGCATTTGAATATACAAGATTATAAGTATATTTTCAGAACAATCAGATGCCAAAAGGTTAGAGATCTGTAGTAATAAAACAAAAACAGTCTGATAAAACGTAAAAAACGTTTCACTTTAGTGAAATATGTATCCCTTGATGTGATATATCAAATCACATCGTGATGCGTTCTCAATTATTATATAAAGGTCAAAAAGTGAGGAAACAACATTGTACATACTTTTAATTTAAGGACGGTTTATGATTGACATAAGACATAATATAAGATCCAAACTTATGAAATTATCCATATAAGATTCTTGGTGATTAATGACGTAACTCATAATATTGAACAGGGACGTATGTCAAAAAGTAAAGAAAATAATCTCAAAAATGTAACACACGTAGTTGTTGAACAGTCGTGCCATGCGCATGCGTGCTCATCTTCAACCTCATTGGCTAGGTATAGGAAATATTCCATAAGAATTGATAGTTGGCGAACTATGCCAAGTGCATTTAAATAATTCGTTAATTAAATTTCTTTCTTCAAATCTTTGGTTCTATAGTCGATCGATGATTTAATAATCACCGGCGTTTGTACAATTTAAAATTGCGATTTAAAATTAGACAATAGGTATTGTGCAATCATTCACAATCACTTGTTCGCCTTACCAATTGATCCTGTTCGCAGCGCCAGTTATATTACACGGTTAAGATTCGACGTCGTGCAGAGCATGCGTAGTGCTTATAGCTAAATAATATACGTACTCGATGACGTAAACTTCGGGTGTGGCAAGATGACGTACTTTTCTAGATCATCAAACTATAGACGAATAAATTTCCACAAACCTTGATTCGTTGATTAAAATGCAATAATATAATTATATATGTTAAGGGACATGACAATTCAAACACTCGAAATATTTATGTTATATCCTATGTTAAGTCAATCATAAACCGACCTTTACTCGTTCTTTTATCATCAAAAACTTTGTTTCATTTGATCAAAAAATTCAAAGCATCATTTGTTCTTTTGTAAATTCAAATCCTCTAATTTACATTGTATAGACAAATATGAATAGAAAAGAAGGGATGTTGATAAAAAAAAGTCTCATGTCAGTAAGATTAATTAAGTGGATTCGTAATTATATGGTCTCGAGTCTCATTTAATAATATCCCCTCATTACATCAACGCAGTCGTGTGCTACTGCTTACTTTATTTTTTACTATATCAGCCCACGCTTCAATTACATAACACAAACTCGCACCTTATTGTGCATTTTTAAAAAGGATCTTATTCTCTTTAAATATTACAAAACACGTAATTCGGTACGCGGGTACCGGAGCAAACGAAGCACCTCAAACAGGGCAGTCTCATTGAAACAAAAATACTATACTTTGAATTTTATATTAAAAGATGCTGCTAAAGTATTTATTTAGGATACTTTAATATGGGTATATATTTATAAAGGACACCAGACAACATGGACGAAACCAAGTAGCGCTTTATATTATATTTTTAAGAAAAGGAAAATTCCGTATTCATTATGATGTCCCTTTTATATAGAAAACGCGGCTGTTTTATGTTTCGCAAATGTGTATTGATTCGAGAGAAAGACGTTTCGTTGAATTCTCTACGTCTACCGAATACCTTTATATACGTTGTTTCTTTTTCTATTTGTGCTTGCCAATAAAAAGCAAAAATTTCTACCAATACATCAACAGGACACCAACCAACAACGTGAACGGGAACGAGATCGCAGCAAGACACGAGCGCAAAACCGACAAATCTAATTTCTTATAAAAATAAAATATTACGTTCCTGTTGCGTTCGCATTTTTCCTACGAACTTCACATTTATATTATTTCCCGTTTCTCATTTTTTTTTATCATTTATTTCATGGTACCCTATATTCAATACACAAGAACCTTGCTTGTTGATTTGAGACGCTCATTTCTTATAACATTTTATTTTCTTTGTTGGGTTGAAAATAAATATTAAGTAATAAAATTCTTATATTATTTTGCTTTGGCGATTCAAAATTCCAACACTGGTAGTTGTAGTCCACAAATGTGTCCGAAACACGTCCCCTGAAATCACTTCCTTATAGAACAAGTGACTACTGATGACATTCATTGTATAGAGTTATACGAAGATATAACGGTCATTATGTAAACGTAATGCTTTTATATTTATTGCAGGCCAGTTCCTGATGATGATGTAGAAAGTAGTAGTTATAGAGGGTTGCCAGTTGCCATTGAGCTATAGAGGAGTACGAATCGAATAGATAGAATGTTGAGAGTTGATAAAAGAATAGAAAAACGAATGACATATGTGACTGAGACTGCATCTTAAATACAGATGAAGCATAACAATGCATGCACATAGTAATCGTCCTTCTATTATTATTATCATGAATATAGTTTCGGGACTAATGAGAATGTTATAACCTATAATTAGTCAATGTCTGCTTTGAATGGTAGTTAATGTTAAAATTATTCTCTGAAAAACTGCAATATTGTATATTTAAATGAATACTGAAAAAAATTACCAGGTGATTTTGTTTATTTTTACTCTATGTTCAAGTCTAAGGGACAGTTGCCTAGATACTAAATTTCAGCCCGATAAGTAGCTTGGTTTGCCCGCAATTTTATTCACACCTGTGTGTATACTGTATTTATATTTACATGAATACTGAAAAAACATACCAGGCGATTTTGTTTATTTTTACTCTATGTTCAAGTCTAAGGGGCAGCTTCCGAGGTACCAAATTTCAGAACGATACGTAGCTTGATTTGCCCGCAATTTTATTCACACGTGTGGGTATACTGAATTCATATTTACATGAATACTAAAAAAACATACCAGGCGATTTATTTTATTTTTACTCTATGTTCAAGTCTAACGGGCAGCTGCCGAGGTACCAAATTTCAGAACTATACGTTGCTTGGTTTGCCCGCAAGTTTATTCACACCTGTGTGTATACCGTATTTATATTTACATGAATACTGACAATAATTACCAGGCGATTTTGTTTATTTTTACTCTATGTTCAAGTCTAAGGGACAGCTGCCTAGATACTAAATTTCAGCACGATACGTAGCAGCTTGGTTTGCCCGCAGTTTTATTCACACCTGTATGTATACTGTATTTATATTTACATGAATACTAAAAAAAAATACCCGGCGATTTTGTTTATATTTACTCAAATTTCAGCCCAATACGTTGCTTGGTTTGCCCGCAATTTTATTCACACCTGTGTGCATACTGTATGTGAACAAAATTACGGACAAAATTTGGTATCTGGGCTGCTGTCCCTCTGACTTGAACATGGAGTAAAAAAAAACCAAATATTACACACACATACACAGACAAAACCACATTTTCGGACACAGGGAAGAGAGATTCGTTGAAATTCGTCGCAAACTAAGTAAATCGGAAAGTAAAAAAAAGTAGGAAAATCTATAATATGTCATTCATTGTATTTATATTCTGAACTTGTTTCCTGAAGGACCCTGTATAAAAAGTTATGCGAATTATTAAAAAAAAGATAAATTACGATGCGATTGCAAAGTACCTATATAGGTAAGTACAGTATAAACACAATCTTGTTAAAAAGATGGTTAGGTATCTTGAATGTCCTTAGTTCATCCTTCATCTGTTCTCTAAGTTCGTTTTTCACTCCAGTATACATATAAAGAAAAGAAAAAAATTGAAAAATAATTGCAGATGAAAAGAGCGTTTACGCCATTAGCTCGTGCTCCTTACTCGGTTATAAACCTTTCGGACATTCAGTTTCAGGCAACAACCGGTAAAAGCATTCGTATGAAGAACAAGCAACAATTGCAATTAATATTATATACCTATATATAAGTACTATCTATACATTGTTGTATTGAATGCGTCGCGTTCCATTCTGTAAATTCTCAAGAAGTAACGTGACGTGATTAAATCAATGCTCGGCGTCTGTTAGTTCTTCATTTCTTCTGTATATAGTTTGCTCATACTTACTAATTCTAAATATATTGTATAGGATATAAGAAAGAGGTTGCATCTCGCTTATTAATATATTGTTTTTAATTTGTAAAAGCAAGAATTTTTTCCAGAGAAAATATCAGTGTGGATGCGCTGTTTGTTTTTTTTTTATCGTTTTCGATGCGTATATTTACTATATTTGTTATTAAATTATTTATCGGCAAGTTGTTTTACGTAGCCAATGGAATGATAGATTATAATTTGAAAAACGACATCGAACTGTCGAACAAATTGCGAATTGATGATTGAAAATGTTACAAAGCGTAATAAGCGAGCAAGCAGGAGCAGCAAGTAAGTCCTGCAATCGGAATGGCATTTCTATATGATGAGGGAAATTGAATTGTCGTCCTTGTGAATCGGGAATCGGTTCGGTAAAATGACACAGTCGACTTTCTATAATGGGCATGTATACTCGTATAGTTGTTTGAAAAGGGATATTTGTGTTTGTCGAGAGTGTATGCGTAGCGTATGCAAAAAGGCTCGGATTATTGGGGTGGACAACGTGCGGGACACAAAGAGGCATTCTGTAGCCGCGGATGGATCGCTTTCACAGATTGTGTTGATGTCGGACTTCTGCATGCCAACCAACCACTATTGATATACAGAGTGTTCTATTTCATGGAGGACAAGCAATTAGATACATTTCATGGGAATGTGTCTCTCATATAAATCAGGCATCGTTATGTAATGGTGTAATGGTGGTTGCCTACTCTAACATATTACTACACACATTCCTGGATTTCAATGTAATGAAATTGAAGGTTGAGACACCCTGTATATCACATACAAACATATATGAGCGAATCCCCAATCTCACTCCATTAATGTTACAAAGAGGCATAAAAAAACACAAAAGTATGAATATTGCTATTATTTCGAATAGATCCGAACCGCTACGGGTTTTTACAACCCTCTTTAAACAATCATCATGCAAAACATTTTTATTTTCAACGTAAAATTGTTTCATTTATACTATTCCAGTCGATGGATGAGAAATAAATATAAGCCCACAAGACAAGACACATTATTCCTGATATAATGGACCATAATAGGACATTATTCCTGATAGATCTCTGCTATAATACTTTGTTCATCTATATAAAATAAAAAATGATGCATCTGTGGCTATTACCATGAAAGACAACGAATATGATCGAAATAGAGTGGTGGAATAGATCGTAAACACAACGATCATGTGTGTTATTCTAAGGAAGCGAACATCCGCCGCAGTTCGGTGAAATATGGGCATGTCGCATCTCGTTGCCCACTAACAAACAAGTCAAAGGAATAACCAAACCAAAGGAACAACAATTCCTCAACTGAACAACGCACACGAAGATCGCTTTTCTAGGGTTTGTTACGCGAAATTCGACTTTCGAACTCGATGATGCGCGCATTTGTTACTTTCCTTTCTGCGGGATGATACTTCACTCGAAAACGGTTCGCCGGATTCTGAACAGGAAAATAAATGGGCTTTGATCATTCGCGATGCATTCAAATCGGAAACGATCGAGGAAACGACATTTCATATCAAAACTTACGGAATAAATACATTCACAATGAGTTTAAAAGATAATTCAAAAGATGGGAAATTTTCCAATTACAAACTTAAATATAAATATCTATTATTTGGTGCACGTTCTAAATATAAAGTTATAATGATAATAATTAATTTGTATCTCTGAAACAACAATTTGCCAAATCAGAACAACAATTTGTGTGCGCTACATTCTTATTGGTCCGATGAGATTGCTTATATTTAGAAATTATGCTTATAAGGAGCAAATTACGTCGAAAATTTTATTTACAACCACAAAATTTATTTATTGTAATATTCCACTTAATTAATTACTATAAGGATGTACTTACATATTTTTATAAAATTAATAAATCAAGCACTGTTTCTTTTGTTGATTATTTTTAATGTATTGCAACGGTTTAAAGACACAAAAGTGCGTTGTTACTCCGATAAACTTATTATGACTTTATTTTTAATAATCATCATTAAATAACAAACAAATTTAATTATATGTATACTAATATATCAACTTACTATTTAGAAATTTCAGATTCATATAAATTTGGCCCAGTTTATGCTATGAACATTTTGACCTTTTAATAAACAAACGGCTACATTTTTAATATATTTAATGAAAGATTGTTTGAAGACATTGTGTGACTGATATTTAAATAACGGCACATTATAATCTGAATTAATTGTGATAACAGCGAAGGTTTTACATATTAGATTTGGACCATGTCCGTGATAATATATATTTTTGTAAATTATATATTGCTAATGAGGATGTGTCATTAAATTAAACAACAGCATTACATTATTTTAATTTGAAACTGAATCAAACATATAAAAACAATCCTTGGAACTTGGAATTGTTATGCGAAGTGATAATTTCAATAATTTGGGTTTTTGCGTCTTGTACAATTCATTAATTTTTAGTATAGATTTGGTTAAAATAAAAATCTGTATTCAACTGACAAACAAAATATTTATTCTTGTAGAGATTTCAATTCTCTACATTTCAATTCCTATAACATTTTCTCGTAGGATGCATAGTTTTTGAGATATTAATTCCTAAAGTGTCAAATGTGTTTGAGCGTGTGTGTGTGTGTGTGGGGGGGGCGTCGTCGTTGTGAACATAATTCCAGCCGAACTAAACAAATTGTCGAGATGAAACTTGGTATAAGGGTTCGAAATTGAGCAAAATCGGTCGGTAAAGAAGGGCACTGGGGGACTTAACTTGAATGTCAAAACAAAAATTTGCGTATTACGATCAAACAAAAAATAAGTTCTTGTAGAAATTCAAATTCTCAATTTTTCAATGTCTACAACATTTTCTCGTAAGATGCACAGTTTTTGAGATATTAATTCTTAAAGTGTCAAATGTGTCTGTGGGCGTTGTTGTGAACAAAATTCCAGCCGAACTAAACAAATTGTCGAGATGAAATTTGGTATACGGGTTCAGTGCCATGATGGGACGACCTGATTCGAAATTGAGCAAAATCGGTCGGTAAAGAAGGGCACTAGGGGACTTAACTTGAATGTCAAAATAAAAATTTGCGTATTACGGCCAAACAAAAAATACGATCTTGTAGAAATTCAAATTCTCTATTTTTCAATATCTACAACATTTTCTCGTACGATGCATAGTTTTTGAGATATTAATTCCTAAAGTGTCAAATGGGTGCGTGTGTGTCGCTGTGATTAAACTTCCAGTCGAAACGAACAAACTGTCGAGATGAAACTTGGTATGCGGGTTCAGTGCCGTGATGGGACAACCTGGTTGGAAATTGAGCAAAATCGATCAGTAAAGAAGGGCACTTAACTTGAATGTGAAAATACAAATTTGCGTATAACGATCAAACAAAAAATATTCTCTATATTTTTTAACACGAATAAGTTTTTCTAGTTCCTTTTTGTATTTTCATTAATACAATATATAAGTGGTTTTCAAGTTATTCTTGAATTTTTGAAGGTACATCAACTTAGTTCAAATGTGACAAGGACGCAAGATGTAAGTTGAGACTTTGGGCATCTGCTTCACAATGCAATTCTTGTTTGTGGGTTTCAATTGGAACTCCATCAGGAAAGACAAAGTAAACGTTCAGTTCACAATATGAATTTGTACCACATCTGTTTACCATTTAGTATATATGTCAGAAAACTTTTGGCCACATCCTGCCTGTATCGCAATGCATTAATTTTGGATAGGTTTAAATTATTTTTTCGGCAAAAATCCTCGAAATTTCTTAAAACCGGCGACAACTTCAACAACATGTGAACGTGAATTTAGTAATATATGTAGAAAGAGTGTTTCAGCATGCAACTTGAAAAGAATCATCAAAAATTCACCCCCAACGCTGTTAAGGTCTAAGTGCCTTGTAGGACTTGCACCACACTCTAGTTTGAACGAGGGGTGGATAGAGGTAGAGGCGCGCTTTCGAAATCTGATTTATGTTGCTAGGTCAGTGATGTAACTCGATATTATGTGACATGCACTAACGAAATGTGAAAAATATTGTTCTCGTTCATCGTTTCAAAATACATTTTCCTCTCGCTCTCAATCTTTTTCTTTTCAAGCGCACCCACACGTATGTGTCTTGCACCCATTAAAGAATTTCAGAACAAGCGCAAACGTAGAAACTTAAAAGTGTGTAGAAACAGAAACAACAGAGCAACAGGAACGCAGCAAGCCACCAAAAGCGTATTATAATCTTGACGAAAACCAGATGCGTACCACTTTGCTCAGCTAAAACGATTCTACAATACAAATACCCATCAGAACAAAGATTCAGCTTGCCTATAAGTACGAACAGCCGCGAAATAATAATAATAGTCAAGTCAAAAAAGAGTCAGGAGCGCGTTATTAATATTTGACCACTTAGTATAAAGCGGTTGTTGGCAACAAAAGAATCACGTCGTTAAAAAAACTTAAAATCTTTTAATAGATATTTCAACGTTCCACGTTCTGTTCAGTATTGTTGAACATATATGAATTTTCACCTCTTTTTATTTATTTTTTCCAAATTATTTTTTTAGTGAACTGAACAGCTTAATAATAAAGTTGCCTGTGGTAAACGATGACGCAAAGAGTAACGATATTAATATGTGACACTATTGTTCTGGCAACGAAATCTATTCCCCACATCAAGAAGTTCATTTATCAAAGCAATATGTGTGTTACCGCTTCATCAACTAACTAAACACACATGACACATGCCAGAGCGACGAAACAATAACGACATTGTTTCCTGCAGCTTGATACTGCCTGCAATCTAACAATAAGAATATAAAAAACGAAGGAACACTATAAATTAACTTTAGGACCGAAATTCGGATGTCGATTAGGACAGAGCGTCGAATCATTTATTAGGTACGGTACTATTTTCGTGCTATGAGAGTAGAGAGTATATGGAATCGGGTTAATTCTGTGTTAATAGCGCACAATTATGCAATTAAATCAATCGAGAGACTGACTGAACTCGAAGATAAATCGATATCCGCAGTTAATGGACGCTGTTCATTTAATTATACTGAACGATAAAGGCATTGACACACTTGACAGTGCGCAGAGTGCAACGTGCAACCAACCACTTCCGAAATAGTATTGTGATGTTGAGAGAAATGTGTAATAGTAGCGTTTCACAGTGCTTTTAGAATGTGGTTAAGTGTTACACAATGAATCGCGCAATATTTATCATTTTCACATTTTCCTCAGAGTGCAACTGTCTGTTGCATATTCTATATGATTATCGAAGCGCACGCTTTACCATAAGTTGTTTATGTTGGAGAATGTGTAAAGTTTATCTTTGGATTTGGATACATTTGTGCAAAAAATGTGTACTGGTAAGTGGTAGCACGAGTTCGTTCGCTTGTTTGTGTTGGCAATTTTAACCGCTCACTAGCTCACTAGCTATAATTGTGCGACGCTCCGAATTTTGCATGTGGTTAGAGTTAGAGGTGGAGGTGGAAATGAACAGGTACACCGATCACAGGTATACCAATGTGTCTGATTATGAATTGCTAGCTGACTTACCGCAATTGTGTGATTATTTGGAGGTCAACACATGGCGAAAGAGTCGCCGCTTGAGAGCGAACCTCTTGAAAATGTGCGGTAGCCACTGTGGCGAATGTCCGAGAAGACTGACCGACGACCACAGACGACGTGCGACACGTTTAACAGGGTAAGGCACCACCGTCCAGTAGTAGTAGCGAGGAGGTTGTTGTATCAGTTTATGGTGGTGTGTACTCTGAGACGATGAATGCAGGCGAAACAAACAGGATGCGCACCCTTTCGCGATGTCCTTGTGCGCGCAAGCAGCGAACCTCCCGTTTTGCACCTATTGTTTACACGAGTATGATTGGCCGCGCACTATCCCGCTTCAGTTCACGATCAAAGACGTTTACCACTTTTCGGTAGGTCGCAATAACCCCAAAGAAAGAAAACCAAAGAACTGTGTATGATTGCGACGATTTTACGTTGATCTCTGGACGTGTGTGCGCCACGAATTTACCACAGCTGCCGAAACCGTAATCGAACAACTAGCCGCTTCTCACTGATTCTCGAGAACAGAACAGAACCGAACAGAGTTTCTCGTTTCCGTCTGCATGCGTGTTGTGTGGTTGCACGTATTGTGTACTACGACGACGAGCTCAAAGTAGTAGGGAAAAATCTCTGGGAATAATATAAAGCTACACAGCAGCGTTGACCGAATAGAAGCGATTCTCTAAGCGTTGAGAGACGCGAGTGCGTGTGCTGCGTTCTGCGATGCGTCTGGGCATCTACATCTAGTAGCAGTAGTAGCACCTCGAATCTGCAGGAACGGTTTGGTTCCCTCTCCCCCAGACCGTTCGGTTGCTGTGTCGCGCACCGCCTCGGATCCTCCTTTAGCGCCCACGTGGCTGGACCGCCTCCGCCGCCAACTATTATGCTAGCAAACATTGAAAAGCTGCTTCCGCGGAGCGCAAAAGAACGTTCGCGGATTCGCATTGTTATATTACAAGGCGGAGCGAGATCTGCTAAACTCCCACGTATCGGTTCTCGACTATATCTCTCTTTACATCAAGAGACAATGACGATGTCCCGTATTTATCTAATATTAATCTTACACCAAGTTACACACCATGTTCAATATACTATATTATTGGACTATACCATTAGGTAATTGCGGTCAGACATATTTATTTGTGAATTTCATTTTCATTGCCATCAGTACCAACAGGATCAGCTACTTTTGATCAAATTCTGAATAAATTTAGCTATTGCGGTTGGGTTTTCAACGATAAGATCAGATCATTAAGTGACTTATTAAAGTGGTTGCATGGTGCGCAGTAGAATTGCGCTTTATTAAATAATTGCCATATACTTACAGCAGTATTAATTAAGTTAAGACAGCGATTTTTATTAAATATAATAACTGTAATTAAAACCCATTTTCAGTCATTTGGAATAAATGTATCAACATATTGAAAGCACAATGAAATTAAGTATCCGTTCAGTAATAGATGAGATAATGAGACGCAGCCACAAATTGTCAAGAATCTTCTGAACAAAAAGGATACGGAACGGAATAGTTAAGTAAAACAGGAAAATGGGCAAGTACGTCAAGTCAACACATATTTGATTGTAATTCTGCAGACGGCGAGAGATAAAAGAAAGCTGGCAAAACATGAAAAATGCATTTATAATTTTTATTCTCGCTCCGATAAGCTCACTGGGGCTGCCAGCATTGCATACTGGGAAAGAAGAGGAAAAATGCAAAGCAAAAAGATGACGAAACACAAAGTGTGCGCAGCGCATGGTTCCATGGACCAAAGAATGTTTTCACAACGTTTTTTTGTAGATAATACGCTACCTCTCTCTACATCTACATATAAGCCCAGAAAGTGCGACGCAAAAATCACGTTGTCGGCTTTAAAAAGATCATCCCACTTGTATAGGTTGACGATGTTCATCTTTCGTGTGTATGTAGGTATATAGTGCCCAGTATATCATTAAAAAATTACTTTTCACAATAGAAGTGAGTAAACAAGACAACAAGAATACCCAACAGCACAACACCCAACACCCAGAACCAGAAGCACCATGGGGAGCTACGGTACCACCCGTCAAGTGTTGTTAAACACATACATATACCACTGCCAATTACTTCTTCCTCATCATGTTTAACTGAACATAAACGAATGCAAAGAACGCTGCCACAGAGTCCGACTGGCTTCAGGCACCGCAGAGAAAAGAGGCACCTTATAGCAATCAATTATAAACTCATATAATATTATACTTATTATCCAATAACGGATGAATTAATTAGGCGACTAATGGCGCTCAAGGTACTTTCTATCGCTTTACTCAGTAATTAAAAACGTAGTCACTTTAGTTACTGTAATTATCTCTTTTAGTTAAGGTTTAGATGAAATAATGACGATGGGTTATAAGTTGCCGTTACTCCTTGTCGCCACTCTAAGGCATCATATGCTTCAAGGCATGTAGGTATAGTGAAAGAGTGATTTTCAAATTTTTATTTTCGGATTTTACTTAAACTCATCATCGTTTCATTTGGATCTGGCACAGATATGTATAGGTTATGTATATAGGGAAAGGTCTTGCTTCTTGTGGTTGTGGTTTTCATTGCACTCTTTTTCTTCATCGGAGGGCGATCTGTCAGCGAGCCGGTGATTGAGGAAGCGTGCAGGGAGATAACGTGAGAGTGATTATCGGCAGATGGGCACTGCTATCTCGGGTCGCGACCGAGACTCAAGCCAGAGAACAGAAAAGTCCCGGTGATTAATGACTTTGTGCATTAGGCATTGACACGGCGCATTGTCGCTGTATAAACGAAAACGTTGAATGAGGAGAAAAGCCCCAGTTGCTTGCTTTAGGCTGTTCGTTCTTTTTTTTTATGAAATTTAAAAAAGACTTAATTGAATGCTAGTATTTTTCGCAACTGTAACACCATGCAACCGCGCAATCACCAAGCACGTCAAATGAGACGAAAAAGTTTTTGCCCTCGTACGAAAATGGCTTTTCTTGGCTCTTGCGCTTGGCATACGGTGGTAATTTAAGGAAAAGTCAGAAAGCATCAGTAAGTTAAAACCTCCATTATATCGTTTTCGTTTTCCTTGCCAATCCTTCCACATAAAGAGTTATTAAGTGTGATCAGAATTATATGAACATAATCTTGAGCATGAAAGCATCATGCAAATTTCATGAGGTTTAATGCACCACCGTGTAATTATGTTAGCATTCAGTCTCTTAGGAGGTAACAAGTTATGAAGCCATTTCCCTAGCCTTGGAGAAGATATCATTTGTTTTAGAGAACCAAAACAGCATCAAACAGATCCTCATTATGAACTTGCTTAATGTTCATAAAATATGGAGTGTAGCCCCGTGTATTAGGGTTTGCTCTCTGCTCTTTGCGTGCTCGGAGGTCGAACATAATCCCATGTTGTTATACGAAGATAATGTGGTTAACCCTTTAACTAGAGGGGGTTGTATATGTATACGCTTTGATATTCAATCCGGGAAGCCCACTACAGTAGAAACACGTAAATGTCTCTTCTCTATGAGTCTCGCAAGGCTCACGCTCACCTCACCTCAACTCGCACACAAATGGGCGCGTAACATCTATTAGCGCTTAATCATTTCGGAATTTTTGAAAGGAGATATAAAGACCTAACATAATTCAGTCCCATTAATGCTTAACTCATGAGGATAGTATAATAAGCAAATCCAAAGAGAGGAAATGTAATGGAACGATTCAGTTCTGCAGTGTTCTCTTCTTATTTTTGTTCACTATTTACATTGAGAAAAAAGTACCTACAAAACGCAATGCACCCGGACATTATTTGGAAGAAGTCCAAGATCACCGAACCAACAAGTCTATTTGTCTTCGCAATCACCATCAGATGCAATGACCATTCCATTGATGATGGCCTCCGGATGGCAGCGTTTTATTATCTTGACAATATTACGCATTTTTAGTGCATGTGGTCGCTAGATTCATTGAGTTAATTAGAGCTCAGTAATATATGAGTGTACGCATTTATGTATAGATCGTTAGTTAGAGTTAGAGTACATCGCAGCAAAAGTAAAAAAACAACTCTTTGCGTTCTAAAATTAAGCTGGAGCAACTTCCGGCAGGCGACTTGCCAGCAGTGACAATGGAAATCCCGCATCTTCTGAATGCACACCGTATGTGTGCACTACACACATACATACACACGCAACACACATATACACGTGTGGTATTTAGAGATGTCGCGCGTTTGTTGAAATAACAAAATTGAAAACACGCGGGGACAATGGCAGGTTATTAGGTCCCGGCAGTCAATCCATCAAGTATCCTAACAATGCTATTAAGAAGTCAACTTCTTCGACGTTATATATATATATACAAGCTTCGAGGAGCACCGGCGAAAAAAAAAGTCTTTAAAACTTGAAATGAAAACAAACGAGTTCAACGAGTGCGAGAATGACTTTGATCTCTTTCTTTAAAGGGACATAAAACCGAATGGCGTCCTCGTATAACTGTTTAGGTGCCTGTATTATTTCACATTATTATGCAAAAAGGACGATGCGATGAAGAGATGAGGTCGACCGTCGACGCAGTGTCAGCGGACGGACGACTTGGCGACCGACTTGGTGTTGTCGACTTGTCGTACCCCAATACCTTATGTTGAAGGATGAAAAGGCGAGAAGGGTTTTATTCGCATCGCATTCTTCCCGTTTGAATATAACGTCGGTTTGGTGACATTGCGACAGGCGACAGTGGATAGAGCCAGCAGGCAGGCTAGTGCAAAAGCGAAACAGCGCCCAACACCTGAGTTCATTTTATGATGCTATATTCTTATATTTTATTCCCCGCCTTATCGCGTTTTATGAACATCCTTTCGAAATGGCACCGAGTTATATCGACAATAAAGGAACAAGAACTTTAGTGTATTTTTGTTCAAATGGACTCGCCGCGTATATAAAATGTATAGAATAATTTATTTGAAACGGCGACCATGTGATACGCGTTCTCGTTCTTTGCAGAACACACAACATTTATATACCTATACTTATATACTTCTTGATTCTTGGATGACACAAACACAAGGGACGGGGCAAAATGATGGAGCAAAGTTTAGATGTTTAGAATAAGCTCACGACGTTTCGACGTTCCGTGAACGACATAACAAAACCAAAAAAACAAAAATCATTTATTTGCGTACTGTATCCTATACAATTTTATGTATCTGTGTTGGTGCTGTATAGGTATAGAGTTTAGGAGTAGTGAGAAGAAGTCCCGGCTATTCGGTCGGGTAGCGGGAAACGAGCACGGGTCATCTCCGCGGACGACATGAATAGCTTTGTACCGACCGGAGGAAGCTAAATCGGTCGCGTGATGTTCATTCATAATCTCAGCAGCCGTGCTGTTACAGCTTTTGCTGTACCCGATGCTTCATTTCTTACATGCTTGTGCATTTTGGCTCGCTTTGCTGCATCTCAATACATACTCTCGAATACGACGTACCCGGAAGACCAGCCACCTTGCCAAAGTTCATTCACAGATGCACATCTTGCTCTCTTATATGCTATCCACTTATTTTTAGACATACTTATTACCATTGTAAATCCACTTACGAGACAAATGAAATTTATACTTTGAAGATATAAATCGTAACATTACAATGTTGCTGGGATTACAAATATAACAATTAACAAAAACAAGTAATGCTTTGATTTAATTCCGCTACATGCGCACTTCTTTTCCCAATGGGCAATGTCTACCTACTTTTAAATTAAAACATGATTCAAGCACAGGGATGAAAAACATACTGAATAATTGAAAACACTTAATCCCCCCTTTGTATTAGTTTTATTGAAGAGTGGAAGACATCAGTCTCATTGAAGAACATAAATTGTCATTTGACAAAACATTTTAAGCCAAGCATTTTGATAGACAGGAAACTTAGTAATTATCTGATTAAATTATATACACCAATAGGACTGACTGCATTTGCTCGTAAGAACTCGTCTCCTTGTCAACCGAATTAATTTTAAAAATACAATTTTAAACAACAAGATTGTGTCTCTAAGTCGGCATTTTCATCAACAACATAAAACAACTGCATCTATTAAGTAATTGTTATTAAAACATTTTATAGACGATATATTATTAATCAATGGCGTTTATAGCTCCAGTGTAAACCGAACCGGACCGGTAAATCAGGTGTTTGAACCCAGATTAATTTTAAACAGGTTATGACGGAACCATTGCTATTCATATGATGATTTCTGTAATTATATTGTTCAGGTAAACAAAAATGCAATAAAGAGAAAAATAACGATTATAATTTTAAATATATTTCTCGCTCGTAAAACTACTCCACAAATTTATTTGAATTATCCATGCTTGATATTTGACTAGTTACAATACGTAAACTAGATGGAGTTTCCTTACGTCTATTGAACAATTTCAATAATTCGACCTATAAAGAGCGCTTTGCTGTAGAGAGGCGATAGGCCGAAACAGCACTGTCCATGTCTGAGGTGATGCTAAATGTTTGAGTAAGCAGTAAAATTAGGTAAAATCCCTAATGATTATAATTTTGTTAAAATGATGATTCCTGTAATTATATTGTTCAGGTAAACAAAAATGCAATAAAGATAAAAATAACTATTATAATTTTAAATATATATCTGGGGCGTAAAACTACTCCACAAATTTATTTGAATAATCCATGCTTGATATTTTTGAGTAGTTACAATACGTAAACTAGATGGAGTTTCCTTACGTCTATTGAACAATTTCAACAATTCGACCTATAAAGAGCGCTTTTGGCTTGGATACTTGTTGTCACCCTCATAGGCATGCTGTAGAGACCTGATAGGTCGAAACAGCATAGTCCATGTCTGAGGTAAAATCCCCTCTTATTTTGATTTACTTTAATGATTATAATTTTGTTAAAATAATTAAAAAATTAATAAATTTTAAATATATGTATTTTTTATGAAACGATTTAATTCATTAAAACGGAAAAATAGAAATCTGCATCGCAGATAATTTATGATATTGAAATCGTGTTAATCCACAATTTTTTCATTAAAATTATATAATGTAATTAAGCTAATTGAGATCGTTGGAAGATTAATAAATATTGGAGAAATTTGTAATAGTTATTTATGATACGACATCTCACAACCGAACTATTAACGAAGCTTTTATTTTCTCTTCATCATTTGAAACGAAGTTATACTAATAGTAATATATCATAACATTTTATAAATAAATATTAGTCTTGTTAATAGTCGTGGTGAAATTAAATAAACGAACCAGGAAAAAAGCTTAAAAATAAACCGTTACGGTTAGATGACGCGCACAAACATGCCGTAAAGAGATCCCCAATTAATTTGATTGATCGTAACATTTCTGATGGACTGTGTGTCGTATGGATATGCATATGAACGCGATCATTTTATTAGAAGTGAAAAGAGGGTGTTCGCGAGAATATATGTACTTCTTTCAATCGGTATGAACCGCTTGACGAATACCGACTAATTGATAATTAATCAATTATCGCCAGCCGATCGGACGCCCCAATGAACACAAATCTTTCCCTCAGCATGAATTCATATATTCCAGGGAACATTCAGGGAATAATTCTCGCTTTTTATTTTATTTTCCAATAATAACAAGCACTACGCATAGATTCAAAAACCCGAAAACACAAAGTGCAATGAAAATGAAGAGCGCTTTTTGCTTGATGTTTGCTTGTTTGTTCATTGCTCAGTCCTACTTACTTCCAGCCAGCACCAAACCGCAAATAAAATAATAATGAAAAATACAACGTCCAGCGAGCACCCACATCAACAGGAGGAACAGACCAAGAACACATAATTCATATAACTAACTAAACGCAGTCTGCACAAACACAGACAAGGTTTGTAGTGTTGGTTTGGTAAAAAAAAGAGAAGTCAAGTGGTTCTCCACTCCAGAAGTAGTAGGGGCTGCTTGTGCTTGAAGTTGCTGCACACTTCAGCTTTTTTGTTAATAATAATGGCCGCCTCCACGGTTACGAGGGTCTTCCTAATCAGAGAAATACAATGCCACTATATACGAAGAGTATATACATATATAATGATTTTTCATTTCATTACACTGCTGATGCGCAGCGTCTTTTGTGTATTCCTGCTTTCTCTCGGACGCTTCTGTTCCTCGAGTTCCTGCAATGTGCATGTGCACCTTATTACTTACTCATTGCATCAGGATCGAGATTCTAGAAACTCGGCTCCGAAAATGCAAATGCAGATCAGGGTGTAACGTGTGCAACCATTAGGTATAATCAGGCACGTAGCCAGAAATTTTGTGCGGACGAGGCTGAGGTGAAAAAAATTTAACAACGTCACACTTTTTCTTTCAGGTACATTCAGTTTTTCTGAATTTTAGGGCATTTCTGGGGGAGGGGGGGCTTTAGCCTCTAAGCCCCCTCTCTGGCTACGTCCCTGGGTATAATGCATCATTACAAGTCAAGTAGGTAAAGAAGGACCAAATAAATACAAAAGTAAAATAAAAGTACACAACGAACTCTTTTCAGGTGCTTGTAAAATAATCATCAATCATCAATCAACTAAATTAAAATAATTGTAATTACAGATTTAATCATTACTTAATTGTGAAAACATCATCAGAGCTGTATCTACTAAATACCCAATATGATACAAAGTTTTGTTAGGTTAAACAAGCCCAAGAAATATTCCTGGTAACCTCAACAATTTTCTTCTAAACCTCTTTTTTTCATTTTTCTGGTGCCTGCCCATGCTTGGTACGGACCTGGATGTAAATCAAATATTGTTGCATTCAAACATAAAGGCGAACTAATTCAAAGGCAGAAAATTATTTTGACAAGGACACTCAATAATAAAGATATCGGTGACGTGTGTCATAAATAAGCCGCGTTTGTCCTCATTTTGAGATGGCTTGACCCAAACTCAGTACTTACCTAATATAGAGAGCTGAGAATGAGCAAAATTCTAAACGCACTCCTAAGTTTGGCTCATAATGGAACAGTAAAAACAAAACGTCGTTTACAATACGCAATTAATTCTAATGCACCTCCGAACACGCCCACCAAGTCTCTTGTATACTTAGAAGGACTGTATATGTCAATTGTAAAAAATATAATTAACGAGCATGTGCTCGTTCGCTCAATGTACCTAGCAATGAACACATAATCGTAAAATTAATTTCAATAGAATGTGCAAGTCTACGCATGTTTATTATAAATAAAGTATGGGTGCATGCTCCACATAAACAATCAATAACACTGTTTCACCTATTATTAACATAAAATACGACGGGCATATATTATAATATGTAATTAGATACCAACAAAGCAACAAAAAGTAAATAATTGCATAATGCAAAAAAATTGTCATAATTTCGCAAGTAATTTATTAATCATGTTGTAAAATGTTATGAAGCAACAATATAAATACAATATAAATGTATTAATTTTTCTTATATCTATACTTATCTATTACCAATTTAAGTCCAACATCTAACATCCGTACAGGCTACCCATAAAATACATAAATTTATTACAAACTGCATTCATAATTGAAAGCGTGTGCACTGTGCAGCAAGTAAAGAGGTAAAGTATATGGCACTTGCTTAGTTGTTTGTGTTTATGTGCAATTATCGATATTACATCAGATCAAACGCGGACGCAATGACAGCGCCAGTGCACGTATAATAATTGACTAGGAGACAAACGCGTATATAGGCAATAAAACACGCATTGCTCGCCAATATGTCAGACAGGCGACGAGGCGACTCTCAACCATACTCAAAATGCTCAACTCAATATCTACAAATAATGAACTACAATGTATCCGTTGCTTGTAAAGAGTAGAGACATACACATTTAAAACAAATCATTGATATAAGACTTTATACATAAAGATATCGCTTAATTAAAACGTACGATTCAGAGGTGAACGTGAATGTAAAAACATCATAAATGCGGATTGCTTGCCGACGTCTTCGAACAATTTCGAAAAACTTGCTAACAAGCGTATGACCTTGACGCAGGCCACTACTTCACGGCTCCAGGTCTAAGTTGGGACGCAATGCTCAAATACACGAAGTTAAATTTGGAATTACAGTATGCTTAATTTTCTGCAAAATACTTTGTGCGGAGGATTGAGTCAATGCTCACATCCAGAGGTGAACGAGAATATAAAAACAACATAAATGCGGATTTCCACCCAGAAACTGAGTTGTCTCCGTGAAAATAGAAAATCACGCCGTTTAATTTTTTACTTAAAACTTTTGCAAAGTATAGTCAAAAATTCGGGAAATATTTAAATATGTTTGAATTCGAGTTGATTATTATCACAAACTGAACTCAGGGCCGGGATTTTATAACTCGAAGAGAAGTGTAGTGACATCTACATCTACATCTTTCGCTCTGTTTATCTATGCGTATCCATGGTTACAAGCAAGCAAAAACCATAGAGGCGGAGCCGCAGACACGGCGCGAGAACTTTTCCCTAATGTGTTTTGTCCTTACGGTCTAACGCTCTCTCGCTGTTGTAGCTTTGGTGGTAATCCGCCTTAAGAGTCAATAAAAGTTGTTACTCGTCGAACCTCAACCTATTCATACAAAGAAGTTGTATTGCTGCAAATACGAGCTAATTGCGTGGATATCTTATACCTACATTAATAGATCAATGTGCAATAGTCATGATCGGCATCCATTTCGCTGATTTATGATGAATTCTTCGACAAAACGTAATTACCCTATAACAACGCATCGAATGATGAGCATGTGCTTGAAATGGAAGAGCTGCTTCTAGTTTTACCTCATTTTTATTGCATTTGATGACTTTTTTCTAAACAATTAGATAATGATGATATACTTAGTCTTATTACATAAGTAAATAGATTGCGGAATAGTTAAAATTAATAACTATTAAGAAATTACATACAACGCTAAGAATAATTAATAATTAGCACAGTATTAGCACTATTTAACCATTTTTTTTTGGTTGCTTTCAAATGATGTAATAATTACTTCTTCCAAGAGTATTATTTCTGACGCCAGAGAATGTGTATTTTTATTTATGAAAATGTTGCCAACTTTATTACGCAAACACATTAATTCATGTAAGTATATACCGTGCGTTTATTTTACTGTCACACCGACGCATGGGGAGAGAGTGGAGATGTGGGACGGACGACGACACACCACACGATGATAAGTCAGTGCATGTTGCAAACATGCTATGTTCGATGGTAAAATAAACGCTCTGTATACCTACACCCATAGTTGGGAGTATAATAAGTACTGAAGATTAATTAGCCAACTATGTTAATATCAATTGATCGGCATTGTATGTTGTTTTGTGTTTTGTGTTTGTACCTATAGCAAGGCATTGAAGCTGCGTTCAAAGTGTCAGGAAATAAATGGATTGCCTATTATGTTGTTTAAACAGGGCAACAGGGGGGCAAGTGTACGTTGGTTGCGGTTATATATACGACATTAATGTATTGTTGATAGGGGTGAAAACGTGCCGTAATCCATCATCGCCTGTAGCACATAATATAAAATAATTTGCAATGGTAACATTACGAAGAGAAGAGAAGCGAAAGCATTATTAACTAAAGGTCTCCGAGTTTGTCAAAATCAATGAATGAAGGCTCTTTTTATGAAGTTCCATTGAAGATGTTTTTGTAATGAGTTTCGATAATGCTGTAACTTTATGAAAGCTTTTGCTCCTTTATGCTAGTGGACTGAAATCTTTTTTTTCCAAAATTTATGATGTAATGTTTAAAAACATGTACGAATTTACTGATTATACATTTTTTTTTAAACAAACACAACCTCAGTGACGTAGCGACCCATTTTCCAGGCATTTTTAGTAGTTAATTTAATTAAACTTTTAGTTTTTGTAATACAATTTTCAATACTTGTGTGGCTCCCCGTTCCCCCCCCACCCCCTCGCATTGAGACCACCCGAAACGCCGAACCCGGGTGTGCGTTCGATCACTCGCAACCTCGCTGCTCGGAGGCTCTTCGACGGCCACGCGTGAGACGGGCAGCTCGTCGTCTTCAACCCC
>JARJEB010032488.1:0-17889 GCA_030264535.1 Liometoxenus newtonarum | reverse complement strand
GACCTATAATTGACTCGTGTCAAGCTTATTATTCGTGAGTGGTGATAATGTCTGTCATATGTGCCTGCACACACACATAGTAATCGCTGTTTTACGTGGTCGTCGCGGATAAAATTATTTAAAGCTTTAGCTTTTTTTTGGTCACACATCTCAAGGTACGCTCGCTTCATTGAGACTTGAGAGCTTTTTTTTTGGTCACTAACTCACATCACAAGGTGCGCTCGCTTTATTGAGACTTGAGAGCTTTTTTTTTGGTCACCAATAAAAATTTCAGTCAAGTGCATATACTCTCCTATTTTATACAGGGGGGCGCAGAATTATTGAAGGTTAAAAGGGGGGGCGAGATACGAAGTTTGAGAAACGCTGGGTTAGCCTATCGCTAGTAGATTTGGCTACTCCTTATATTTTACTTTGTCCAACAATAATATTGTCACAGTAGGTGAGTATGTAAGACGCGAGTTTAACATGGCATCCACCTCCACTAGCACGGCAGAAAAATCTTCGTACGTAAAGCTATCATCCTTTAGTATGCGTTTTAAATAGTATTTTCATATACTCTTAACTCCGGCCTCCCAAAGCCCTCCGATATGAGGCACACGGGGAGGAGAAAAATGCCACTCGATACCCTCAGAAAATGAATATTTTGCAAGATGTGCGGCGATTGATTTCAAGAAATTTTGTAATTCACAATTGACAGGTCAGTTTACCGCTAGTAGATTTGGCTACACCTTGTTTTATTGTTTCCAACAATAATATTATCACAGTAGGTAAGTAAATAAACGGGATTATGTTTTTCGTTGACTAACCGGTAATTTAAAAAAAATAACACATAATTTGAAATATAATTACCAGTAACATATTCTTTACGAATTCGTTTGAAAATTTCAATATCAAAAATAGTGCAGAGCATGCCTTCCAAAATACCAATTTGCGAACCCAGTCCTAAAGATAGCAGCATCATAAAGAATATGACGGCCCAAAATGGTGCTCCTGGCAATTCGACAATTGCTTGCGTAAATACAATAAACGCAAGTCCAGTTCCTTCAGCAGCCTGAAATAGATATATTTACATAACTAGAAATTCATAAAATTTGCATACATATATCCATTCATATTTTAACGTACAAATATTATTTATATTTTTCTTTAAGAAGAAATATCAAATTACAGTAAAAGCGTTGATTGTAGGAATATCTAGATATGCAACGTCTGTGTTAAAGTCGTACCAATCTAACGGAGTGTTATGCAAGTTTAATGATTGACATAACATAGACATAGAATATAACCTGCGAAGTAAAAACATGCAAAATGTTATACTACGGTAATGTTATTTTACGTGTCATTGTGAACCGTAGTATAGCATTTTGTATGTTTCTACTTTGCAGGTTATGTTCTGTCTATGTTATGTCAATCATGAACACTGTTTTAGCCTTGCGCCACCTTTCCTCCCAAAAGTGCACGAAGTAAAAGTCACTGATGTGATGTCCCCCCGGACGACATATTTGACTTTCTAATGGAACAGCTGATCCGGGTCACTATGCCGTACAATTGGAACACCTCTGCACATCCAAGGCTCCATTTTTATTCGTTGGAGTTCGTATTTTCGTTTGCGTTCACAACGAGAACACGAATTCGAACGAAGGGAATTGGAGCCTTCGCGGTGCAAAGTCGTTCTTTTAATCGGCCACAGTGATGAAAATTAGCAATCTGTCATCTAACTCCAAGTAATCCGATCAGTTTTCATAAATGCCTAAAGTGTTGCTAACCGCTCTGAATGCTCCAGTTTTTGTAGAAATGAGAAGTGTTGACGATGACCTGACTTGGTTGCTTTTACTCATATTGAATGTCTAGTTCTAAAAGTTCAGCAGCTGCTCGAGCAAGGAACAACTTTTAAATATCATTTTTCTCCTCCCCGAGCACCTCATATCGGAGGGCTTTGGGAGGCTGGAGTTAAGAGTATGAAGTACCATATAAAACGCGTACTAACGCATGATAGCTTCACGTACGAAGATTTTTAACGTTTTAACATAGACATTGCGTATCTTATATTGTTCCTAAAATCAATGGTAAAAACTTACTTCGTCCAATTGTTGAGCCAAAGAACAAGGTGTAATTCCAAGCTCCAACGTCTTATCGTCCGGTAAGCTCTTGAGAACATTGTTGTACATTTCGTCAGTAATGGTCGTATTTGCTAATAAACCATTTGAAATCATTCTTAATTTATTGCTAGAAGTAGATTAAACTATTAGATGTATATTAGGAGTATGATGAGATTGTTTCATACCCATCAATACATTTATCAACGTTACTCATTGCTTTAAAACCCAAAATAGCAAAAATTACGACGCTTGCATAAATGGCAGTGATGGCATTGCAGACGGATACTAGTATCACATCTCTAACACAATTGTTTTTCGGTTGATTATACGAACCGAAAGCAATCAACGATCCAAATGCCAAACCAAATGAGTAAAACACCTGCGTAGCTGCGTCCAACCATACCGTCGGTTCGAATAATTTTTCCACCTGAAACGTAAGTACGTCCAATAAATGTCGTAAATCGATTATCGTAATTGAGTAGAGAACAAATTACCTTGGGTGTATACATGTGAGCCAGACCAGCACTTGCTCCTTTTAATGTGATTCCCCGAACGAAGAAAATTGTTAACACTAAGTAAGGAAACATTGAAGTAAAGTACACAACCTGAAATTGTTGAGGCCGTTAAGCGATAATGAACATTGCATATATCAATCTAGTCTAGAGTGTACAATATACCTTTCCTGAGCTTTGAATACCCTTCATAACTATAAAGAAAACAATGATCCAGGATAACAATAAACATAGAACGATCCACCAACGAGGTGCACCAGGCTCTTCGATCGACGGTGCTGCGTCCAATGTCGTGCGATACCAGAAATATGCTGTTTCTGAAGATTTTGCGCATTCTAATACATCTGTGCCATTGATTTTAGGACATATTGACCAGGGTAATGGAGACTAAAACAATCATTAATTATTCAATGAATAGGGATGAAACTTTTGCTTATAACTGCGGATTTGCACCAAACCGACGAAACAGAAACTATGAAGTTGAGGTTCTAAAAATAGATACCAGCTCGGAGTTCAAATAATTATAAACATTATTGATTATTTTTGCTAAAAATATTTAATATTTTTTTAACCCGAGTTGCTAGTTTTCACAAACGTTTGGGGAGTTTTTTGAAAACCCGACAAAAACAAAAACGTTCGTGAAAATAGAAACTTTTAAATATCATTTTTCACCTCCCCGAGCGCCTCATTTCGGGGGGCTTTGGGAGGATGGAGTTAAGAGTGAAAATAGAAATTCGAAATGAAAATATTTCGAACATTTAGTTTTAGGAGATTTAAAAATGTAATTCAGGAACTTTGATTTTTTGCTAAAAACTTTCGCTAGCAACCATAAAAGTGGATTTTGTATTTTCTCAAACTCAACGCGTCTGATTTGTTCAGTTTGGTGAAAATCTATTGTAGAAAAAACTTTACCTGAAAACTGTTGAACAAATAATAAAAGCACCAAGTAATGATCACGTTGTAGTAGAGAGCAACGAAGAATGTTACGACACAGGAAGAAATTCCAATACCACCCAGCCATGGATGTATTGTGTTCCACACGCCTAATGAACCCAATCGCATTTTTTGTCCGATACCAAGTTCTATTAGAAACAGTGGTATTCCTTCCAATATAAGCATTATGAAGAATGGTATCAAAAATGCTCCTGGAAAAAGAAACCTTTAATCATCATACACTTGTCACTTATTTCTATTGTATATAGAAAGTAGAGTAGTACAGCGGGTTCTGGACCAAAATCTGGGGTAAAATCGGGCCCAAAGTGGTGGAGGTAAAAGTAGGGATAAAATCGAGCGCTCTGAAGTGTTCAAGTGGCGGCAAATTCAAAGAGGATAACTAAAGAGGATAACTAACTCGCGCGCGCGTTGTTTTTGTTGTTGTTTGTTATTGTTGTGTTGTTACGCGCGCTCGCAAGTTAGTTATCCTCTTTGAATTTCCCGCCACTTCTGGTATTTAAAAGCCGCTAAACTTAATAAACTGGTGATCCACTCATTGGAAAACAATCAACTTAACTAACAAGTGCAGGTCATGTCATGATCACAAAATATAAAAGTGATAAACTGAATCAAAAAAAAAAAATTCAAAAATAGACAGAACACAGTTAATGTTAAATGTTTATTTGTTTAGTCCTGCATAGTTAATGTGTGCCATTGATCAAATTCTACTAATAGTTAACAGCTTATTGATTTTCTTATTTCTATCTATACATACATAAAGTATAGAACATATTGGTGAATCTACGTAAATATATATGAGCTAAATTTAGAACGTCTCTAAAGAATTAATTGTCTATTATCAAGATATATAGACGACTATAATTTCAACTCGTAGTATCGACTAGTATTTTTACAGTTATTTTTTTCTATCCGATCAATACACTGAAGATATATAAGGAAAGTAATGTTTTCAGGCAAAAGCTGACTGCTCTAGATTTTGACATATCTCCATGAATTCTGTTCCACAAGTTTTTGAAGTGATCATAAAGTGAACAAAATTCCAGTCGAACTAGGCCGTCAAAGCTTAAACTGGCTAAATATTCATTGCAGGAGGAATGTAATGTCCGAAACCAATTTCAATTTCCTAGAATTTTTCCCTTAACAATTCTTGGTCTAATCCTGATTGTTTCGGAAATATTTTGTAATATTTCATTAATCCTCTAAATAATGAACATTGACAATTAAAACTGTCGAAATTGACATTAAAACTATATAGACTTAAATAAATTTGTAATGGTAACTTTCCAAAAATGTACTAGACTGGGTAAATTCTCCTATCGTAGAATGTAATAATTTTGATTGCGGAATAGATATAAACCGTTAAAATTGTGGTATATGTATAACAAATTCAAGAATTAACGAGCCCATAAATCATAATGTGGAAAATTTTTCAGACTCAAAACTGTTTCCATTTTTATGCAATATTATATCAAGTTTTCAAGGTACAGCCAAAACATAATGTATATTTTTATTGCTTTGCAAATTGGTTCGGAATTAAGGTAAACCGTTCAAAAATAACAAATTTATTGATTAGTAGTTTGAACGTTTGAAAGGATATTTCTATACCAACACACTAAAACCGTACGAATTCGTGGAAAATTTTAAAAACTTGGTAAATTGAATCTAGTTTTTAAATATTTTTGTGTTTCATTATAAGAGTTAAGTGATGATTTGTTAATTAGTTGTTTTTCTTTTATAGCAATCTTATGATTTCTTTTTATATAAATAGAGAGAGAGAGACACACACACAACACACATCAGCCCAAAAAGCCGATTTTTGACCTGGGGTCAACGGATCTCCACGAATCCGGGAAAAATAAGACTTTAATTTTTTTCGTGATCACCTTACTTTCTTATACCTGCGTACCTACGGTATGTGGGCAGAAAGTAAAAAAAACAATAACATAAAATGTAATATCAGAAGTATACCAAGTGGGGTACCACTATTGAGGATTTAAAAACATCTTTCAGAAAATGTCTTAAAATACAGGATGTTCCATTTAAAAACAATGTAACACCCTGTACCTGGAAAATGCTGAGGGTTATCAAGTATAACTACTAACGCCATTTTATAGAACACAAGAAACGTAGAAACTTTTTTGTACCTTAAACGGTTTGGGCATTATTCCCTGGCTACTAATTGCTCAACCACCCTGTATATTTAAACAAAAACATCATTGTTTGCAAAACTTTGTTTGGGTACAAATACAATGAAGAAAAGTTTTTCCAAATATTTTTATCCATATCTACCAATGCTGTTTTGAAGTCCCACAAGAAACAACGACTTGACAAATAAAGTATTCAAAATGAGCGATGATAGCAAGCAATTTAACGTATGCGCAGCTCCTCTTTCTAAGCTTCCATCGTTTATTCGTAATGGAATAGTGAATAGCCTATTCTGCTTTTGCAATATTAGAACATTTCAATATTTCAAACAAAACGCGCGTCCCACGAAAAAGCTTTGACCTACTCCGTTTATATACAGTGCGCTTATTGATTTTTTCGTTCCACTGCCAGTCAGTCTTACCAGGTTACCACGCGCTTCTCTACTCAACAACACGGTGTGACGACGGAGTTTTGTGGACCGTTCTGAAGAGGAATACGGAATGAAATGGTACAGGGTAGGATCACAGCTATTGGCAAGATCTACAGAAATAGTGGACCTAGCGGTTACGGCTTATGAAAGAACCAAAAATAATGAGTGTTTCCCCCTAGGTCCTCCCCTTTCTACGGCAGAGGCGCCTCCAGGCTTCCTATCCATGGATCTTTTTCCGAAGATAGGTATTTAGGTGGAAGTTTAGTCAGTAAGGGTCTGACATTGACTACTGACGGGAGTCAGTAGTTATCTTATGCAGGATTCTCCCACCTACCGAAAAAAATGAGTTTTTCCCTTGACCTTGTACTATCTTATTGAAATCTTTAAAAATATTCAATTGATATTTACTACGTCTCAGGCGTGGTTATGTACGTGCATGTAAATATAAAGGAAATAAACAAAAAGCAAAAGGATCGCCCTTGGTGCCCTTGGCTTTGACTTTCAACAGTTTCATCATGTTTTGTTTTGAGTTCGTGCTACGTGGCAAAATTGATTAAATAGGTATCATGCTATTTATGTGGATAATGATTAATTTCGATACAGGGCTATCGGTAAGCAGTTCAAGTATTCAGCACCAGGTGGCAAATATTTGGTGGTGCCCAATTTTTATGTTTCATTCAGAGCGACAAATTTGTAGCTACGCCACTGATACGAAAAACTAAACTCATTGCGAATTAAAATTAAAACTAGTTTGTGACACTGATAATTTTCCACTGAAAGAGGGAAAATGAGGTGAGTCAAGATTTCTTAAATTCCCTGTATGTACAACGAACTGCGGCTTCCCGCATATAAAGCAAATTTGTTGATTGTGTCGTAAAATCAATAACAATAATTCTAAAGGCAATAATTAATAGCTACCACTCTAAACTACTCGTAGTACATCCGAACTACTCAAAGCAGTTCCATACGTTTCTATACCACTCTGAGTAGCAGGAGACCGAACAGAACCTAAAATTTTATAATGTAAATCCCTGTGGGATTTAGGTTAAAAAAAACGCAGTGTATATTATTAAGATTATAAGATACATTGAAATTGAAAAATTTAATGTAAAAAGAATGAAAATTCTTAGTACCTACATAAGATAAGAATATTAGAGAGCTCAATTTAGACTCAAATATTAATTTTACATTAAACAAACAGTATACAGGGTGATTCACCTAAGTGCCGGAGCTTTCTAGTTTAACACAAATATCACAAAATCTATTAAAAATATGACAGATAGACACATTCTAACGAAAAATTACGAAAATTTAATTGCGCTATTTGAAAAATTAGGTCTTCCTTCTTCATAGTTGGTCAAAATTGTCAATTTGTGGTGCCACAGCAAGGGAACTACCGAAGCAAATGACACTAAGAAAATGAGAAAATACTGAATCGAAATTTAATCTACTTTTAACAAGCCTGTAAATTCTCAGAACTAAATAAGAAAATGATGAAAAAAAAACACTTGTTCCATTTTAAATAACAAAGTTGGTATCAATTTACGGTACTACCGGAACTGTAAGTACAAACAACTTAAAAATAGTTCACATAAAATCGATAAAATCGGAAAATTTGAAATGACACTTTCGAAAACAATTAATTGGCACTTGGAATTTAGATGATCACCCTGTATACAATGCAGTAAGTAAAAGATAAATACACTTAAGCGGATGCTTCGAAAATTTCGAACGCAAATTGACATAGTTGCCAAAACTATTTGAAACATTCGTGGTTTGCACCAAAATACATAAACGCGCATGGCACCAATCTTAAAATAGTCAATAGTAATTTATGTGCGTCTTAAATATAGTTTATTAAAAAATATCACTAGAATTCTGGCCTTGTTTAACTTAGTTTAAATGCAATGCGAAAACATTTCGTCAGAGTTTTTACTCGTGATTGTATGATCATCGTTACGTACAATTTTCATATACACTGCGTTACTACCTATAATCTAATTATGTAAGTACTTTCAAATAAGAATTTTCGAAATTTAAATTCTCATATTTAAAATAATTTTTTTAATGTACAATTTGAATTATACTTTTGGAAACATTTAGGAAGGCTTAATCTCACGGTGGCAATTTATTCGTTCATATTTTCCATTAATATTTTAATATTACAAGAAAAAAGTCTCTCTCTCTCGACGGGGATCGAACCCGTACCTCTGCTTTCTAGTGAGGTATTATACCAATTAGAACACGAGAGAGCCGTCACCAAGCTATAGAGATAACTCTTGGTAACAGCTTCCTCGTGGGAGCACTAGAAATGCAGAGGTACGGGTTCGATCCCAGTCGAGAGAGAAAAAACTTTTCTTTTAAAATTAAAATATTAATGAAAATATGAACGAATGCATTTCGTAATTTTAATAAATTTTTTAGTTGAAATTTTTTACATTAAAATTTAATTAAATAGTTTTTGAACTTTGGCAAAATTCCATGTTTTATTACAAAAAATTTTTTTTCTCTCTCGACGTGGATTGAACCCGTACCTCTGCATTCTAGTGCGGTATTCTACCAATTAGAACACGAGAGAGCCGTCACCAAGCTATAGAGATAACTCTTGGTAACAGCTTCCTCGTGGGAGCACTAGAAATGGAGAGGTACGGGTTCGATCCCAGTCGAGAGAGAAAAAACTTTTCTTTTAAAATTAAAATATTAATGAAAATATGAACGAATGCATTTCGTAATTATAATAAATTTTTTAGTTGAAATTTTTTGAACTTTGGCAAAATTCCATGTTTTATGAACACATTGTATGAACGAATTCGTTTTCTTTTTCATTCTCGACAACGAATAAACGAAATGAATTAAAATAGGGGAAGCGGAACAATTATGCTCATTGAACGAGTGATTAAGGAGTTGACATTGATTTAATTTATAAATGCGCGCGAGCACGTGGCCTATACATTCCTGTCAAAAAGTTAGTTTGTATGAAGCAAGCAAGAATATTTTATAGTTAGGTTCATTCAGTTTAAAATTGTTTAATCTACGTAACAGCGAAACTAAAAGTAATTTAGAAATGTTTTTTTTAAATACTTATGTATCAACATTAAGTAGATAAAAGAATTGCATTACAATATCTAAAAATAAAATAATGAAGAATAATATTTATACAGACTGACATTATTATAAAAATTAAAAAAAAAACTTTTTTTTTATCTTCTTAAATGTATCTTCTTAAGAAACGTGAAACCGATGCATTAGATCTTTCGGAAAATTACCAACACCTATTGTTGATACAAAATGAACGAGTTGATTCATTAATAAAATACAAAACTTCTTTAATTACAATAAACAATGGAATAGTTTGTTTTACAATATCAATTTACTCGTAAATATTTCTAATTCTATGCGAATATCAACAGGATCGAGTTTCTGAAAGAAACTGATTAAATACTCGATTTACTTACATTTATAATGTCTATTGACGTAATTAATTGAAAGTTGGATGAAAACAATTTAAAATAAATTTTTTGTTTTTTTCTCAGAAAATTCAAAGAATTTTATGACGCTGAATATTTTAAACTTGTTTTTGTGCTCTGGTTGTTATCCTGTATGACGGAGACTTTTTATTTGACAAAGTTTAATTAATAATTTTAGTAAAATTTAATAATTTTAATATTAGAAATTAAACGGGTACCGTAAAATATTTGGTTATCTCTGTTAAAATTCAATTACCTAAATTTCGGGCCTACAGTGCGTTTTTTTAATCAACTCCCATAGGGAAGTACATAATCAAAACTTAAAACTTAAAGTCGTGTTAAAGGGTCTCCTGCCCTGGTGGAAATTTTGAAACGCAATAAATCACATTATTTAATTTTTAACAAGTTTGATACTTTGAAAAAACACCGAAAATTTTGATTTTTATGGTAGGCAGACAAACTGACAAGTGCCTAGGTGAAAGCATTAAAATTAGATTGTCAGATTGGCTGCCTACCTAAAATATTCAGTTTTCGGTTTTTTTAAAATTTCACAAACAATCAGGAAGCCTTAAAAATGGTATAAACTAAGAGGTCCTATACACACGCTCAGCTTTAACTTAAGTCAAAACCGTGCACGCCTAGTTTCCGCAGAAAAGTCGGAAGCGGTTGTGCTACTTCTGGGATCATCTGATATTTTTGATCAAAACCGCAAGGTTTTACCGTATGTCTGTAAGTCTGAGAGTGTGTAGGGTCGCTAAGATTCAGATCCCTATGGGAGGTCATAAAAACTCACTGTATATGATGAAACAGAAAAGTCTTATATATTTTTGCTTTAGTAATAATTCCCTGCAACTCGAACTCACAAATGAATAAATAATTGATTTAATTATTTACTGAGTTAATGATTCAAGACGGAAGCAGCGTACACGTGCAAATTTAAACATTAACAAATATTTAACCAATTAAAGATAAAAGATTGTTTTACCTACGTAGTAAGTATCAATTGAACATGTGTGTATTAACGCATTAGTGAAATTAATTTGTATCAAGTTAAGGTAGAAGAAATTAATCTAATCTATTATAAAATAATTCCAAGAATAAGGAGAAATAAAAAGAGTAAATAAATTATGATTATTATAACTGTGAAAATCAATAATTCTTTGATATACTGAGTGTAACATAAAAATTTAAAAAAGCTCATTTTTATTGGAATAAAGTGTAATAAAGTATTTTCTTTAAAAATTGAGGATAAAATGCAGTTAAAATCGTTTTAAGTGCATAATTTGTAAATTTGCAATGATGCGACTTGTCCCGCACCTAATAACCGACAAATTTTGTCATCCATAATCGTATAACGCACGCGGTCAACTTATTATACTTTACTGAAAACATAAATTTGTGCTTTATATGTTCGTTTGCAGTTGTACACACATACATTCTTCGGTATGGTAACGGCTATGATGTTTATTCATAACCAAATGAATTGCCATTACGAAACACTAAACAGCAAGTCGAAAATAAACGCTTCGTTATGCTTTTTATGAAGGTTGGATTTTAAATTTGGAACTTGATTGTAGCGATTTATATCAGCCGTCTCGTCGGGCATCGTTCGTTCATTGGCAAAATGAAAACGTGAGCTTAATAACTTTCGATTCTGATCGACAATTAAATTGCGTTTTATTTGCAACTCTGCAAGGTGTTGTTTTGTTAATTATACATATTCATTACATTAGAATACTGACCTCCACCATTCTGTTGACAAAGATATGGAAATCGCCAAATATTTCCCAATCCTACAGAATATCCGATAATGGAAAGGAAGAATTGCATCTTTCCGGACCATGCCGCACGATCCGAATCTGGTTCGAAGCCACTGTTACGTGATCCACGAGAAATGATGGAACCACGAGGTCCTTGCAAGACGATGGTCACACCTGGCCTTCCTTCTCGACGACTGTTGAGCGGCGCCAGTTCGTGGCCGTTACGAATTTCGGTTGATTTAATCGACATTGTTATTTATTTGATTTTGATTCGTTATTATTTTATTATCTACAAAATTTAAACGCGAAGGAATGTTTGTGGACAAGTTTCGATTTGTAATTTGAATCAAATTTTAACCCATCATATGAAAAACGATAAGCAAATACGAAATTAAACAAAATTTCGATTTAATTATATTTGTGGTGTAACTCGTGCTAGTTGAAAAATCGATACGGAGAAAAGAAGCGGCATGTGTTCGCTTAAGAAAACTGGTACACAAGTTATGATACTGCGTCTCTGTATTATCGATGTGTGTTTGTTGTATGAATTGAGGAACGATTTGATTCAGTCCGTCTTTTTCGTAGCGCGTATTTCTGAACACTAAACCACTAAACGGACGTCAACGCTATTCACTGAAAATACCTTTTCGACTTCGACGGTGGCAATACGCGCGCCAGCTTTTGCGCCGGCGTCTAAATCTCATCTAAACATACGAGTACACAGGAACGCATTTTCCACAGGCACAGGAATCCCTACATAATTTATTTTTACATCAAACTAAAATTCAATACAACACGTTTGAGAATATTTCTAATCAAAAATTTTAAAACCAAACTATTTGAAAATATTATTTAATGTGGTAAGGTTTTTTATTGTACTTGGAAATTGAATATCGATCGAAAGACTGGAAATGACGAGTCGCGTTTCGCCGCCAAAATCCGCGAGCTACCGTTGCAATTTACCCGGACCCAGACTATATTCTTGCGCTTGCGCTCCTCCCATAATCAGGTTGCACGTTCCATTGACAGGATGTACTTCCAGATCCCAATTTTGTGAACTGAATTATGTAGGAAATTTCCATTCCAAGTAATCCCTTCTCCTATGACAAGACGCGTGACGATTTCATTGTTTTGTAAACAACAAAATGCAGGGTTCTTATTCAATTTCATTGAAAATTCATGAAATATTTTGAAATAGTCTTCAAAACAATTTTAGCCGCCGACTGAAGATGGATTTCATGCCAAGCCAAGAAAAAATTATTCATTTTTAATTTTTGATGTTTCAACATTTTCCTTTACATAATAATAATATTGCTGATGGGCAAAAGGAAAAAGGGAATTTTTAGGGAATCTCAATGGTTTTGGCTTAGCGTTCACACTCTTTAGTCGATATAATTGCATAATTTTTAAACCGTTTAAAGAAACAAAAATTGTGCTGATTGGACTTCAAAATGAATTTTTAAAATGATTGTTGAATACGAAGTACAACTGAAAAAACTGTTATGTAAATTCAAGGCTAGGGTTCTTTGAAAACCAAAAAAAAAATGACCAGTCAGACTGCATGGAATATTCCATTCACTTTCACTACTATCTCAAACAGTAGAGGGAATTGAAAACAGGTCTTTCCATTGATTATGAATGCGCCGGGCATGTAAGATTATTTATTGTTATTTACTGTTATATAACGTAAATATTCTTGTTCTGAAAAAATCATAACACAAAGAAAAACAAAATTTGAAAGAAATTCGATTCAAGTATACGGTTTTCAAACTTATAATTAATTAATAAAAAGTTTTGGACTGCGACTTAGCAGTTGAGACACCGTCCTCGCATCCATACCGTTTTACGGCTGTGGCTCATTGTTTATTGGGAATGGAACGAGATGCCGGTTCGAATGACACCAAAATCATCCCAATCCGACTTTTAGTTTCTGACTAATCCTATATGATTTCGTGTAGCCGAGATTTATGAAGTGTATTCTTCTTCTGAAAAACATAATAAGACAAAGAAAAACAAAATTTGAATGAAATTCGATTCAAGCCTCCGGTTTTCAAACCTATAATTAATAAATAACAAGTTTTGGACTGCGACGTAGCAAAAATGGTCGCTGAGCGTTGAGGCACCACCGCATCCATACCGTTTTACGGCTGGGGCTCATTGTTTATCGGGAATGGAAAGATATGCCGGTTAGAATGATATCCAAATCATCCCAATCCGACTTTTATAGATTCTGAGTAAATTTGTATCTTATGATTTCGTGTAGCCGAGATTTTTGAAGTGTATTCTTCTTCTGAAAAACATAATAAGACAAAGAAAAACAAAATTTGAATGAAATTCGATTCAAGTCTACGGTTTTCAAACCTATAATTAATAAATAACAAGTTTTGTACTGCGACTTAGCAGTTGAGGCACCGTCCTCGCATCCATACCGTTTTACGGCTGTGGTTCATTGTTTATTGGGAATGGAACGATATGCCGGTTCGAATGACACCAAAATCATCCCAATCCGACTTTTCGTTTCTGAGTTATCCTATGATTTCATTTCGCCGCGATTTTTGAAGTGTATCCTAGCATAAGTAGAGTCAACTTCCCGAGGTATTCACGTCAAAACAAATTTTATTATTGGAAGAATTCAAAATTCAGTATTCTAATTCAGGTAATTGATTGAAATACATTGGAAATCAATATTTTATATATAACTTTAATCTGAAAAAAAAACAAACGATAACAAGCATTAATTAAATTAATTATCATTATTATTGCTAAACAAATATAAATCCTGCAAACATTTACAGTAAAATATAAACAACGGAAAATGTTGATTTATTCTTGGCTTCATTATTTAATGAATTGGTTACAGCCCCTTGTTCAAAAACAGCATTACCTACCCTACTTCGATACTTCCAACTTTCCGAACCGGCCCCAACATTATGTTCCGCACTCCGCAGTTTATTCCGTAATCTTCAAAATATTGTAAAGGTCCCAAACCGTGCCATTTCGGTTCGGTACAATAACCGACTTACCAAAGCATTCGGCATCTTCTTTTCCTTCATACAAAATCAATCTTTCTCTTTTACTTTCCATCTATAGTAGCTCGGTTCTCCTTTCCAACCAAAATCGTAGCATCCACAACCGAAATGAAACGCTAACGGCTAAACAAACCACACACCGTCGAATATGTTGCGTAGTTTATTGATCGATGAAACTGAGAAGGACGAGGACGCTGTTTCATGCTTTCGCGTTTGGTTTATGGTATAGAATGTTAGTTAGATATATACAGAGGACCAACCAGCGAAGTATATCTATAGATAAAAAGCACGAGTATCGGAGGCGTGCTATGACGTCATTGTGACGATGTCGCGACGCCCAAAAACCTTAACGACGCATTTACACATACTGAGCAAGCCAAGTATCCGCACCTATACTTACATTACCTACAAACAAAACGACGCAAAGCTTTCGTATTACGTGAATATTGAAAAAAAAACATTTATTATTAATGCAACCTTAATTAATATTAATTATTATTTGATACATAAACAATAAACATAAATAGTATGAATTAACGACACTGAACTGAACTGAACTGAACACAGAACAGCAAAATATTGATTATGATTGGTTTGATTAAGGTCAATTTGCATGCAAGTATGGTGTATGTAATCCAATCGATTAAAATATGAGATCGCGATGAATATTTGAAAATTATAGACTTAGTGAACATGAATTGTTGAAATATTAATCGCACTTTAACTTAACCGAAGAACAAATGCATTCATGGCAAGTATATGAATTTTGTTAAACTTACTCTATCGGAATTTGAAAATTGTAATAATAATATTCACGTATTTAATAGAAAACAAAATCAGTCAATGCAAGGTGAAGGTATACAAGAATATATGCAATTCAACAATAAACCGATTGAGTATGTTTATTGGGATGATCCAAATGAACTTCTTGAGCGGTTGATACTTTTAATAGCGCACAACTGATAGTGGTAATAATGCTCACCAAAATGAAATAGTTTGGCTGACTTGATTGTTTTTCGCTTCACTGGTTTGCTGGTTAAGTTAATAGCTCAATTATCAATTAATATGAACGAGACCAGCAATGTGTGGTTAATCATGCAAAGATAATGAATGAATGACACTGCGAAAGAGTGTTATAAGGAGATTTAATTTTATTTATTTTTTACCTTTTCATAAGGCTTTCTAGACCATGCTAGACCATCGCCAGAGGATGAGATAGTTCACTTTATTTTGTGTGACTATAATTTATATGTGCGCCCGAGAATTTCCTCGTTTTCATAGTTTTTCAACGGATTAGTGTTTTCCTGGATCACAAAGAGCTACCCACTAAGACGATCCAGGCAATCGTCTTACATAATCTCAAAATTTAAAATAATATTTATATTCAACTCTTTAAATGTGTTTTTTAATTTATTTCTAGTTTTTACTTTATTTTCGATTCACCGCTCAAACAAATCATGTCCCACGATGAGGTTTAGTTTCAAAAGAGGGAAATGTTTTTGTTGGAAATTTTTATCAGTGACATAAGCCCTGCTTTCTTTGAAAATACAAAAAGTGTTGTTCTGGAATTATTTAACGTATCTTTTTAATCAAAAACATTTTTTAACAATAAGAAATTTATTTTAGTTCGGATTTTTAAAACGGGCTAATTTCAGATAAATTTATTCAGAAATAAAAATTTCCTTCCAAATTAAACATAAAAAGAAGTTCCAATTTGAAATTCAATCCTGGTTCCTGGGACATACTGTATATAAAAATTATTCATAGAACAAATTTCGCTGTTTTCAGTTTTCAGTGTTGGTAATTTGTGTGAGTGCCCATGTACCTAAACAAATTTGTAGTTTTATTATAAGTTTTTAAATTAGAAAAAAAATGCGATAAACTGTGGTTGTGGAAAGAGGAAAGAAATTACAATTTGGCATATTGCCAATACTAACTATTAAGTGCAATGCTTATGTTTCAACTATTTTGATATTGAAGAAACGCCAGTTTTGCATTTTAGATAAAAGTTTTTCCCTAAAATGTATATAATGTAATGTATATTACATTCTAGCTATAGGTATAGAAAACTTTTGACATCAATTTCCATGCATGACGGTGCTGTGGAAAGTGGAAAATTCCATTACAAGCGGTAGTCAAACTTGTTCAATATTTTTGGTAGACAGACGAAAGTGTGGAAATTTCCACGCCGTGTTAGCGAACGTTGCACCATCTCGCTTCGTGCGGCAGGCGCACACGCTTTCCTCTGTTATTGATCTGTACCAGAAACCACTCATTTAGGGTGGATATCTTTGCGCAATACCATATTATATGTATAAATACTATCAAGGTTACATTCTACTACCAATACAAGATTTTATATGTTTATCCACGACTACCCAATTATGTCTCAATTATTTCATAACAATCATAATTGCTTATGGATATCATTATTTAAATCATTGTATTATGACGTATCAATGACATTATGGACTCATAATGCCTTGGATACATGTTTACTATTTATAATGCCATCAATACCAAACAAAAACAATCATTTAAATCATTGTATTATGACGTATCCATGGCATTATGGACTCATAATGCCTTGGATACGTGTTTATTATTTATAATGCTACCAGTACCAAACAAAAACAATCATTATTTAAATCATTTTATTATGAGTATTATGACGTATCCATGGCATTATGGGCTCATAATGTCTTGGATACGTGTTTATTATTTATAATCCCATTAATACCAAACAAAAACAATCATTATTTAAATCATTGTATTATGACGTATCCATGGCATTATGGACCCATAATGCCTTGGATACGTGTTTATTATTTATAATGCTACCAATACCAAACAAAAACATTCATTATTTAAATCATTGTATTATGACGTATCCATGGCATTATGGACTTATAATGCCTTGGATACGTGTTTATTATTTATAATGCTACCAATACCAAACAAAAACAATCATTATTTAAATCATTGAATTATGACGTATCTGTGGGAAACGAATGTTTTCACATATCCCACGCAGGGTGAAGTGTAGTGCGGGTGGTTATCAACAGTGCAAAGTGCGTAGTGTCTAGACGGGACGGTTGGTGTTTCGGATTAGTGTTAAGTGTTACTAGGGCATAAGTATCATTTTACGTTTTGTAGACGTTAATGTTTCGCTAGTTTTTAGTCTAAATCCATTAATATAAGTTATGGACGTGAGAACCAAACGTTCATGGGAAATCGTTAGCTTTGGTTTAAGTCAAGGCCGAATCACATATGTGGGGGGTGAACGATAGATTTAAATATAGCGTAAGGGAAGAAGTGCAGTCAGTTTATGTTGAACCACAAAACTCAAAAGTCGAAAGTCGAAGTCAAAGTTGAAGTAAAGTCGTTTAAGTTTTATCCTTAAGTTGTCTCAGTTATAAGTCCTTTTTATTCATTAAAGTTAAGTTTCATTAAGTCGGTTAAGTAATTGTTTATTAAGTATTTGTTCTATTAG
>JARJEB010032481.1:0-11296 GCA_030264535.1 Liometoxenus newtonarum | reverse complement strand
GCTGCGACATCTGCTCCATTCTTATTTGGACTGGGGTATAGTGACATCTAGTACGCAGATCATAAGATTAGTTCATGCGAATTTTCTTAGAGGGCTTATGTCGCCTTTAGTTTAGTTGTAATAAATTAAATAATGACGGATCATTGTCTAGTTTACTGAGACGATTCAACAATCTGAAAATATTTTTGAAAATGTCTAGAAGAACAGATAACACGGAAATATGAAAGTTGTAACTTGATTATCAGTTAGACGTTGGTTTTGCTTCTGAATCCCCTTATTCCTTACATAGTTAGGAAAGTACACGGCGCGACGTTCGAAAATTTCGTTGAGTTATCGCGGGCGATTATTATTCCACGTGCGTTCCAACTCCCACCGGAATCGTAGATATAGTTATAGAATCGAAGAGGAGTACGGAAAACTGAAAAAAGCGAAACTCACGAACGAATTCACAAATATAAGAACGACGAACCTGATCTGATCACGATGAATTTCATGGAGAAGGCGGCATCTACGATTGGAACGAATCTTTTATGACAAGAAAAGAAATAAACGAAGAGGATTCTTATTGAAAATAAAAGGAATACGGAAACAAATGAGAGTCAGAATCATTCAGAATAACGATATTTTAATATTTATAGCAAAAATGATTTTAAAAACGTGAATTTTTTGAAAATACAGAATAAATTTGGAAAACTCAATAGTTAAAAAGTTGGTTTATACACAAATGCTAGGAGTGCGTTTAATGGGGAAACTTCTATGTGATTCCCAAAACTGACAGTTTTATGGCTTTGTTCCAAACTCATTTGTCGATGTGGTTCTATTTCAAAATTCGAAGAAGGTTATTTTTGACCCTTACCGAACGGTAACCCCTTATTAAGATTAACAAGAGGTTAATGTAAACACACAAAACCTACTTGGTTTTAACGTACTTGCTTTGGTTCGGAGCCATACTGCAGTCTGACGACTGTCAATTATTCTACCCTTTTACCTCTTTTCTAGCTGTTTCAAAAGGTGTACTAGGGAACCACCCTTTAATGATGTACTGGAACAACGAAAATCGGATTTTTATTGATTTCAGAATTCAGGAAACAGATAGGATAAGGCGAACCAACCACTTAATGTAAATATATAATACATAGTTATAAACTGGTTGGATATAAACGATCGCAAATGCAGAAACGAGGAACTTTATAGAAACTTTCAGCTGAACGAGCAAATGATGAAGTGGATCCTGCATCCAGCATTCAGTAGCCGTAGATGTTGTGGATGCATATGTGAATTTCCAAATGTCACGAGGAGGAATGCCAACGCATAGATCTACTTTCTGATGGGTTTCGGTAAGGTAGGATAGGAATATCAAAGTAGAGGAAGAACTAACTATTCGAGGGCGTAACTTATCCTGTTGAAGAAGAACTACGCTGGGAAATTTGCAGGACGCAACAAAGCTGGCGGCAAAGCGAGGATAAGGAAGAGAAGGAGAGGGTGAGAGAGTAGTTTAAAGCTTCAAATTTATGAGAGTAATTTATGCGTTAACATATGTCAAGCGGAATTGTTGGGAATTTATTCGTCCGATCCAAAGGAGCGTATGATGCCTTTCGATACATGTGTCAGTGTGTCCACTTTATGTCTATTGCTTACTATTTACCTATAAGTACTCTAATAGTTAGAACAAAAGTTAAAATATTTCATCTATTAATACAACTAGAATTTGGAAATATTTCTGGGTATTTCAATAATTATGGAAAGAAATAAAAGCAGAATTGGGCACCCGAGATGTGGTAAAGCGGATCAGAGGCTGAAGAGGCACTAACTCACACGCAGTATGAGAATGAACTTATAAATGTCAAAAATATCATGAAAATCAGATTTGAAGCTAAATTTTCATTAAGTTCTAATGCTTTCTTTTTAATATACCTATATATACTAAGATGAATAATGCTTACAATGGGTTTAGATTGAAGTAATGAAGTGCTTTGTGGAAATTGGGATTATAGAGTATTGAATGGAAGTCGATCGTAACACGGAGCGCGAAATTGTTGCGGAACTTTATATACCGCTGATAGTACCATTTCCCGATAGCGCATACGAATGCAAATTGAGTTTAAGTTGGCATTGGGTTGCATTACTTATTATTTTCTTATCAACCCAACGACCTACCCACTTTACTCGTAGATAGAAATGTCCAAAGAGCGAGCAGTATCAAATCGTCTAAATTTACATGAGAAAACCTTAAAACTTTTAATAAATGAACAAAAAAAGATTCCTGTAGAAAACGCTAACCACTCGTAAAATAACTGGTAAAGTGTCATGTATTTGAATGACATTAGTTAGATTGTTAGATAGTTGACTGAATAATAGAAGAAGACTGGTAGGTAAGTAGGCAAAGAGGTCGCGGGACGCGGCTGGTATTGAAACTTTTAGTTTACAGGCACTTGCCAGTCATCTTCTATTATTCAGTCAACGGTTAGATGGAGCTGATATTATCTAGAGTTCTGTAATTTATCCAATTAAAAACTTACAGAAATCTGCGCGTATTGCCAACGCCATCTTACATTTCTATAGGGATAAGGCAGATTGACATCGGCGAATGTGCTGTAAGTACCAACCAACAAACCAACACCAAAAATAACGGGCGGTATCACTAAGCCGAGTTATTGTCGCATGGTGCATGGCATTATATTATAAAGCTTTCCCGATTTAATATCGGGATTTATTATATCCTAGTAAGGATATAACGGGCTTATCCACCTTCTTATCGGTGTGTCTAACTATAGAAACGAACAAGCAGCTATAGCATAGAGAAGCAAGTAAACCGCAAGTAAGAACAAAGACGAAGCAACCATAAGTACAGGTAATTCCTACCTATAAACAAAACTTTTAAATTTAAAGCAAACCAAGAGACGGTGTTGCAAGAAGATGTAAAATCCAGAAGTCGTAGTAAATTTTCTTACCTGTATCGTCCTGCTGATGTTGTTATGGGTAAACTATGTAACTTACTTGCTTGTTGATGAAGTTTAAATGAAATTTGATATACAAGTTAATGTTATAAAGTTTTGAAGATGAGAGAACAAGATAAGCAACGTCAACGTAGAAATTCGTTACTCTTCGCGACTATGAGACCTTGCCGGGGCTTAGAGGCAGTAGATACTGACAACTGGATATTTAGTACATTTACAAATAATAGATTGCGGAATGGTAGTCTATTGAGAGAGAGTGAGAGTCAGAAACTCCAGACTACAAACTATAGTGTCAGGTTGCCATGCTAAAATTGATATTGAAATAATTATTTATCTAGGTCCACCCCTTTCTACGACAGAGGCGTCTCCTATTCATGGATTTTCTTCCGAAAATAGGTCAGTAATAGTCTGACATTGGGTACTGACAGGAGTCAGTAGTATGCAGGATCCTCCCACCTACCGAAAAAAACATAATTTAACAGAAACATAATTCGAAAACAGAAATCCGAATTAGTACTAATAAATTACTAATAAAAGCGATAGTGTCGGCTCCTGGTGCTTGAATCTCATCAGGGTTGTCAAAATTTACATTGTAACGGACAATATGTCTACTACAAGGCGCAAATGTGGGGAGACACCGTCGTAACATAGTTTATATTATGAAAGGAGAGGAGGAGATGGAGTAGATACTGTTACCGTGGTAAGAATTTTAACACAGCTGTTGCGTATCTTATTCAATTTTTACAACCGATGTAGTTGAGCAATATCAGTTATGTGAACTATTGCAGTTAATTACTCGTTTTCTAGTAAAGTCAACAGTAGTTAAGTAGTAAAGCACATATTGTACATCTACATATAGCTTCACAGAATGACATCTGACACTGTTTCTTGCAACTAGCAACTACGCCCCAAGAAATTAACTATAAAACTCAAGCCGTATAAGTTACAATTTATAGGTGAATGAAATTTTGAGTTCAATCACATTTTTATTCTATACAGTAAAGAGAAAAGAATTATGGAAACGGAAAGAAATAAGGGCGGAATTGGGCAACCAAGATGTGGTAAAGTGGATTAGAAGAGAAAAGAAGAGCGTAGGAACAGCACGAAAAGAAAAGCCAAACACCACCAGACCAACTGGCCAACCACCGCAACTTTGGACAGACTCCTGGACGTCGGATTCACAAGAGACGTGGGATATAAAATGTAATAATTAGTGCACTTTTTTTGTTGTTGGTTGTTTCTGTACCTATTTTCTTTTCATAAATTCATGATTACAATAAAGTAGAAATAAAATGTACACATGTTCTGATAATTCGCAAAGAAAGGATTGGATGCGGAAAGTACCTACTATGCGGAACGGTTGAATGGACGAATGGGGAAAACGCGATGACGATGGAATATAAACAATTTTATGCAAAAATTTTATGTCCGTTTACGTAACGAATGTATTCTACCCCGCACGAACTAGGAGTACTTACTGTACTGGGTTCTCAGTCATAAAAAGTTACAATTTTAACACTATACTGGGCGTTTTAAGAATAAACACAGTTAACGTGGAAAAGACGATGAGCAAAATAATACTAAATATTCTAGGAGACACCCAGTGGTCAGTAAATAAACAAACAGGTAGAAATAAATCAAAATGTGTTTTAATTATAAATTTTTCCAAGCGTATACGTTCTAGTATCAACAAAAAGAAGAATTTCATAACATTTTATTGATGCTTTTAGTATCGATTTGCTCCCTATGTACTCGTATGTTCATGTTAGTAACAAGTCCGGTATTTAATAAAAATAAAAAACACCCAAACAAATTTCAATCTTCTTCATCCTTTTACTGCGTACCAAATATACTTTTTACATTTATTTGCCAAAACAGCACGTCTTTTTAACATTTCAGTTCATCCTGTTGTTTCATTTTACTGCTACAGTACTTTAGTTTACTTTAAAAATCATAGGCGCCGCGGCGACTTTTGAAAATAGTGTGGGTTGCACATTCACATCTTTTCCCCCTCTCCTTCTTTTCCCCCTCTCCTTCTTTTCCCCCAGCATCTTTTCACAGTTCACGAAAAGAATGCAACCCAACGATTTTCCCCATGCAACCCAGAGATGATTTTCACGTTTTTGGGGATATTTGCGAAAATTATTGAATAAATTTCTAAGTCGCTGAATAAATCATAATTATTTTTAAAATTCGTTTTTAATCGTTTTTTTGCATTTTAATAACGATTTTCATTTTTTTGAGGAATTTCGTGAAAATTATTAAATAAATATCAAAGTCTCGAAATAAATAATACTTAATTTTCAAATTCGTTTTTATTCGATGTTTCGTGATTCACACGAATTTTCATATCGATTTTCACTTTTTAAGAAGTCAAAAATGTAATATATCTTTAGGTAATCTTTCTCCATTTTTAGTCATAGGTGATGAAAAGGCTCTTGTGATTACGATTACTCAAAAGTAACATCGGACCAAACAAAAGTGTTTCATCAGCATCAAAACCATATCTAAGATCAGGATCTGCAATTGCAATGCTCTACCATAAAGAAAATAAGGTGCAATCCTAACAACCCTCATCCCCATAGCGACCTAATATAGGGACCCCAGAGTACCGAGTACAACCTTTCAGAAGTTAACCATAGTTGAATCCTTGCACATAGCCCAATCCCAGCAAGTTACAAAACATCCTTATATCCTTAGAGATCTTGAATGTAGGTTTATGTCGTCAGGTCATGTAGCTCTATAGACGTGGTACTATAAGAACATGAGTTACTAACATCTTAACAAGTAATACAAGGGCATAAAGAACATGGTAAGATGTCTACAACTTAGTCTTAGATGAACCAAAGAATCCAGCTACTTTACTAAGGAATCTTGAGTCTAATAAACTATAAAGTTTCGGTCCCAATTATTAATTTTTGCCAATTAAATATTTAAGGAAATTAAACTTAAGTTTTTATTAAATCAAAAATTTTGAATTGCAAATATCGGTTTCCCTATATCGGTCGTTCAGGTCGTTGTCAAAGGCATTCCCATGCCCATTCCCAACGCATGTGTTCGTTCGTCCTTACAATATGTTTTGATGGCGTTGTATCCAACGCACAATGAAGTTAGGAAGCTCTATTAATTCCATCCAGGCCAAGGAAAGTAAAACCCGTATATACATAGAACGCGGGCGCGGAGCAACTTGGTTGGGAAGCAATGAACTAACATCAAGGAGAGCAAGAAGCGTAAAGGACTTGAATACTTAATGAGTATGTGCGTATGATTTTCCCTCGTGAGGGTGTCAATGTGAAGGGATAAATGTGTTTATATGTTGCGACATCGACGTGTGTATACAGTGTACGCGTTTATAGTCGGGCATTAACCAGCTGCTCACGATACGAGTATATATGAATGCCGCGCAGGGGCGGACCGCTAACTTTAGGGGCCCTGTGCGCTAACAATGTTTGGGTACGCGTACCCAATTAACCAAAGTCTGGATACTTGGATATACAGAGTGTATAAGTTCACGGTGGTGATAAGCGAAAAAATATGTCTAAATCCGCCTCTGCTGGTGCGGTGTCTGACACACGCATGAATCATACATTATGCTAGAACAGAACAGTTATAGACAATTTATTACCCGCGCGCCCATATAATGTACACATAATATTCCCATGTGGAAGTACTTCCACAGCATTGTGCCATACCACACTACACTACACTACACCGCGTAGCTAAATGTCTCCAATACGTACCTACTTTACCTCTATAATTTTCTGGTATATGTGCTATTAATCAGCCACTCATGCATCTAACAGTATAGCTTCTGGCATAACGCACATCAGCAATCGGTAAATGATCCCAAATGCGTGATCAAATATGTATATGGATATATTACTAAACAAGTACTGTGTGTTCAAAAATTACTATACACTATATAGGACAATACAATACCTTTGACAGAGGTCAGAACAATGGCGGTCATGGAGAAGACATGGAAAATCCACTCCTTAAAAAAGCGCGCATTTTACAACGAACAAGGAAAATTTAGTGATCCCTAAATAAGTTTTCTCTTTTCGTGGTTTTAATAATAACAAATTTGAAATATGCCGCTTGCCGCCATTATTAATTTGTTTAGTGTAAAACCGGTCGTAGCGCACTGCTCGAGTATAATTTTTGTGAGACGTGGCTTAACTCACTGCGTTCGTGCAAGAGAGAACAGCCACTTTGACTATATTTAATTTATTTAATTGTAAAACCGGTCATTGCGCTTTTCCCACTGCTCAAGTAAATTTTGTGAGGCGTGACTTAACTTCCTACGTTCGCGCAAGAGAGAACAGCCACTTTGACTATATTTAATTTATTTAATTGTAAAACCGGTCATTGCGCTTTTCCCACTGCTCAAGTAAATTTTGTGAGGCGCGACTTAACTTCCTACGTTCGTGCAAGAGAGAACAGCCACTTTGACTATATTTAATTTATTTAATTGTAAAACCGGTCGTTGCGCTTTTCCCACTACTCAAGTAAATTTTGTGAGGCGCGACTTAACTCCCTGCGTTCGTGCAAGAGAGAACAGCCACTTTGACTATAGTTAATTTATTTAATTGTTAAACCGGTCGTTGCGCTTCTCGCACTGCTCAAGTAAATTTTGTTAGGCGTGACTTAACTTCCTACGTTGGTGCAAGAGAGAACAGCCACTTTGACTATAGTTAATTTATTTAATTGTAAAACCGGTCGTTGCGCTTTTCGCACTGCTCAACTAAATATTGTGAGGCGTGGCTTAACTTTCTGCGTTCGTGGAAGAGAGAATACCTACTTGAACTATTTAATTTAACTTATTATTTGAGTCCCTCTGTAGTTCTACCTGTGTTGTTCACGTAAAACGAAACCTTTGAGTTATTTTAAAATGATACATGTAGTACCTTGGTGTATTATTCATGTTACAGATATTTACGCAAGGCAGGGCGCAATATGCCTTTGTGAAAAAACTCAAAATCCTTTTAATACCCTTTTCTCAAATATCCCTCAATTCCCTATTTCCAACTTTGTATTTGGAATTTGATCAAAAATGAGTTTTGCTTTTTGTTGGGTGATATCGCTTTTTGTTCTTTATTTTTTTCGCTTTACCTTTACAACCGAGCCTTCGCTGGCATTTCCTGTTTTTCTGAATAACTTCAATACAATACATCCCAAAAAAGATCCGCTGCCGTGCACGTGCTACATTAAACTCAGATAAACTTGAATTTGTGTCTGTCATACCTATTTCAAGCCTAACCAATGCGATATTTATAAAATATCCGAAATGTAAATATAGCAAGAAAACAAAAAAAAATAAGAAAAAATAGAGAGACAAAAGCAAATAACATATTTCGTTTTTCAGAATTGGTAAGACATGTATATTTCATTGAAGGGTTTTTGTATATTCAACTTATTGCCTTCCTGTTCTTGTGTAAACGAAGATGCATTATAAAAGAGCAAATGTAAATTTACATTCGATACAAATTTAAAGACAATTCGATGACCCTACGGGCTTTTTTAACCCTCTTGTTGGTAGAGCTAGCGCGCTCTTCTGTTCGACACGTTCTTAGATAGGGTTTCCCTTGTTTGTTGTAAATAATAAATTGAGGGGTACCTTTCAGGCCTTCTAACCGAAAACACGAAAGGACCGCGAAAGCGAGTGCATTTTCGATGGATAATTTATTGAAAGTGAAACAAAACAAATACCATTTAAAATTTACTATTTATTCAGGAAAATAAGAGAATATACGAAATAAATCGGTACGGGTAGCACCGCACAACTATACAGCCAGTGCAATGTTAAATACTAGACATATTTGTGTCTTATGCTATGTTAACGTTATGCCAATCATAAACCAGCCCTTACTCGGCTTAAGATAATAACTCTTGAATGATTTAATTCTGGAATATTGTTCATTTCCATTCCCGACGACGTGAAAACCCGTTAAAAATTACCCACGAGCAAGGGCGTACGCGGGATGGTGATGGGTGTTAGGGTGTCCGCTCAATAAAGATATTAGATAAAAATTTCCCGGTCTGGAATTGAAAAAAAATTTGAAAATTTAAAAAACATCCCCACAGCCCTCGCTCAAAAATTAAACTAGAAAAAATTCCTGCGTCCATCCCTGCCTACGAGGATTCAGGGAAATTTATAAACCTAACATTAACGCCTTTAAAAATGAAAAACCCTCCTTGGAAAGTCCTTTATTAATATTTGGGTCGTTTCAAGAAGACTCTGTATAAAAATATTGAAAGGAAGACTCGATGAAACTGATAAAAGCTTTTTTACTCTATTTCGATGGCGGTTTGACGTCCATTTTATCGATTCGAAGAAATGTTGAAATGGCACATTGAAATGAACAAGTCATCACATCGCAGATAAAAGCAAAGAAAATGAGGAAATGATTATATTGACGTAAGTAATGATAATGAAAGAAACGAGTTATCTATATCTAAGTATATATAAAGACTTTGTAAAAACGTAACGTATAGAAATGATGACGTTTTAAGTTAATACGATGACTCACTCTCTTATTCTTTCATGTCTTCTCTTTTTGCTATTAAGTTTGTTCCCCAACTTGTTTCTTTTAGCCAAAATAAAATATAAGAAAACGGATCTGTTTACTCTCCCACATGAAAGTGTCGCGTTCGAAATTCCATCCTGTCGCTTATTCGGAAAATCCCAAAGCAGGACTTAAAAATTTTTTACAACCGTAAAAAGAGTTTTTCAACGGAACTTCTTCCAACGCGAATGGAAAGAAATACCAGAATAATTACGTTACATTACTGGTTTAACAACTTTATCTTTACCATTTTTCCTTTTGGTAATTTTTTGAAGAAAAATTTGATTGATATTTAAATAAACCTTGCAATCAAAATCATTTGCATTAATTGATAATATAAAAAAATAAACAAAGCGGATGGGTTAACCGATCGCGACCAAGAGAACGCGAACGGTTACGAAGAAGAACGCTCGCCTGGTTGCCTATGGTGCGCAGCCAGCTCTGTCTCAATTACTTACTTTTTATTTACTCCAAAAAATTTGATTAATATTTAAATAAAGCTTGCAATCAAAATCATTTGTATTAATTGATAACGTAACAATGCGCATGGGTTAGCCGATCGCGACCAAGAGAACGCGAACGGCCACGAAGAAGAACGCTCGCCTGGTTGCCTATGCTGCGCAATAACTTACTTTTTATTTACTCCAAAAAATTTGATTAATATTTAAATAAAGCTTGCAATCAAAATCATTTGCATTAATTGATAATGTAACAAATAAACAAAGCGGATGTGTATGCCGATCGCGACCAAGAGAACGCGAACGGCCACGAAGAAGAACGCTCGCCTGGTTGCCTATGATGCGCTAGTCAGCTCAATCTCAATAACTTTTTTACTCTTTATTTATTCCAATTTTAGTTGCCCAAAGGAAGATTTTGCTTAGTTAGATTAGGTAATTGCGTAGGGCTTATAAATCAAATGAAACGGATTTAATCGTGGATTAGATTATTAATTGTCCAGTAAGGTACATATATTCGCTTTCTCAATGTAAGTCCATCTTCTATCGCATCGAATAGTCGATGGAGTGAAATTTGTGCTGTGCTTGTGCATAGATGTGGTAATATAATGAGTGTTAGCGATTAGTGAAAATTAATGATCCCATTAACGACAAAAACCTACAACAGAGGATAATAGGTCGCGACTTATAGAAACTGCCAGTTCAGCAAGTTCGATCCGCAAAATTTGAGCCCCCCAAAAAACCTATACTCAAGTCATTATATTTAAGTAGATCTTAATCGAATTAATTGGATGATTTCTTATTTTCGTAATGCATTTTGGTGAAATTAATATCTCGCAACAGTCTTGCCATCCTTAATGACCTGAGTGGGCCAATAACACTAAGGACGAGTTACTTAAGTTGGAAATAAAATAATGATGGAAAGCACCTACTAAAACTACAAATGAAGTCTTGCAGCGCTTCGATGGCAACGAATGATGAACGTTCAAGTGCCTGTTGTATCACTGTCGGACAACATCTGAGAGAAAACTGTTTCTTTTAACTTTTAGTACTTACTTACAGGGCCGGATTATGCCTATCGTAGGCACTAGGCACTTAACTGATATTTTTATTGGTGACCAAAAAAAGCTCTCAAGTCTCAAGTAGTAAATGCTATATGCGAGAACGCGGTGACCAAAAAAAGCTCCCAAGTCTCAATAAAGCGAGCGCATCCCAGGTGTGATGTGAGGTGACCAAAAAAAAGCTAAAGCTTTCAAATTTCAAATTTTCAATCTCACTCTTTGTAGGCCCTCCAATTAATTTTCATATCAACAGTCTT